>JAJIBD010021725.1:0-115562 GCA_021461705.1 Cryptotis parvus
CCTGAGCACAAAGACAAGAGGCCCCAGAAATCCCTAAAACAAAAACATCTTAGATTGATCCATACTATAAGGTCTGATAAAACAGCTGCTTCTCGTGGGTTTTGGGAGGTCTTGAAAAAGCGTTAGAGAAAAAAGGCTGACTGTGGGGGCAAATGAAACCCTTTCTTATCCACATTAAATCGGCCACCTCAAACCCCTAGCCTTTGACTGGAAGGATATCACAGTGGGGAGCACTTTGTTCTCTTATTGCTAATCCTGTCTTTGATTCAGAAGCATCCCATATGGTCCCCTGAGCACAGCCAGGAGTACTCGACGAACGCAGAGCCAGGAGTAATCCTGAGCATCAATGGTGTGACCCAAAAAAAATCTCTTGGCCTTAAAGCCAAAAACAAAGTCTGAGTTGGGAGCCTCCCACCCCCCCAGGAACTTCGTTGTTCTGGGGATGGCACCTGTTCGCTAATGGGCCCCTAGCCGCCGGTGATCACATGTGTTTCTAGGCACTCATTTGGGGCTGAGTTGTTAGTGTAGCAGGGAGGAGTGAGATTGAGGAGGAAAAAGCATCCCTCTCTCTGACATTTATCACTGCTCTATAGCTCTGGATCATCGTACTAGGCTGTGTAGTTTTGTTAATGATTGGGTGAATCCGGCCAGGAGCAAAACGCTTCTGGATGGTGAAAAAGTCCTCGTCCACGGGGGTTCTCCGGCATGTCCCAATCTCATTACTTAAAACTCGGGCTTTCAGAACGAATACTTAATGCCCCCTATTCCTGTGCGTCTAAGATAAGCCGTCCCCCAGCCAGTTCCCCTTTCCTAACTCGATACTGAAAAGACTTACGTGTTATCACTGTGGTATCCTATCCACTATCTGGTGGGACAGGTTCCGGCGTGGCCCAAACACCCCTGCATCCAGTAACCTAATGCTCACTACACCTCCGTGTGACACATCCACACCATTGGTCAGCACCCAGAGCCCAGCCCAGCCATCCTGTAAGGGGCTCCTGGTTCCGGGTCCTTTCTCTCCCATAGACAAGCATGGAGGACATGCTTCGCCGAGTCACACTCCGGCTCAGTTACAGGACATGGGAAGAGCTTCCAGGTATGGGGCTGGATCTGTAGATCGGAAACAGGACTGCACACAGCACCATCTCTTCTTTACTCAAAGTGTCTTGCCTCAGTGAGCCACAGTCTTTCCCCACCCCTACCCATCCTCCAGGTTTCTGGTATATGTACTGTCCCACGGGGCCCCGGCCCAAGATAGCCCAGCATAGCGATCTGGATTCAGCAGATCTGAGGAATCAGGAGGTCACATAGTGTCACGGCAGAAATTAATGGTGTTTCTAGCCCAGGAGCTGAGAGTGGTTATTCCTCACAGCTTGGTGCTATATGGGGACAGACCCCAAGCAGAGATAGACGAATGTACCTACCGGGAAAAGCAAAGGTCAGCAGCAATGTCTCAACAGTCTGTGAAGTGCCCCAGCTGTTGTTCCTTCCATGAAGGTTGTGTAACAAATCTGAACAGAGTCCAGCCAAAGAAGTGTTCATGAGATCGATTGTACTGAGTTGTTTCATTTTTCACTATATCCCACCTGTTTCTACATGGACGGTGTTGCCTGAGAAATCGAATGTAAATTGAAAGGGATACTCCTTTGTATGTCATTTTCTTCTTTGAGCCCCTCTTTCAGTCCTTCTTGGACTTCTACCACCAGTGACATAACAATCTAGGACTGCAGATACTACATCCTGGGGCTCCACAGGGCTTTTCCTGGTCCAGAGCCAGTGCCGCCCCCCAACACGGTGGTGAGCTCTTGAACCCTCGTGCAACGGATCCCCAGAAATCACGTTTCCTGCTTGTCCCTGATCCTTCCACTCAGAGGCAAGCAGGGTCTGATCACTGATGTGATTTGCAAAGGAGAAACATGTTTGAGGTCCAGCAGGGAAACCATTGGGCAGCAGAGAGGTAGACCCCCAGAGAGTGGGAGATCCGGGGGACCACAAGGTGACCAGTAAACACGGCCACCCAGACTGGCCATAGGTCCGCATGCTGGAGTTGGGACCCCACTCCCTCATGACTTCTGAACTGGGAGCTGTGGGTGTTACAAAAGTGCGCCGCATTCAGCATGCAATAGTCCATCCCTAGGACCTCCACAGTCTCTCCCTTATCCCTGACCACGCCTCTCGGACTATGGGACATCGCTGCTGTCTCACAGAGCCTCGCCTCCTGCACTGACTTCTCCCAGCATTGGAGCATGCATGATTCAACCGTTCTGAGGAAGCCTTGAGGGGGACACACAGTGTCAGGAAGGCACTTGTTTGTACTTCTAGCCCAGTAGATGAGAGGACGCTCTCACAGCTCAAAAGACTGCTGAAGCAGTGACAGATGGGCACAGACAGTGCAGAGACAGACGGATATACTGGGACGGGTACAGAAGGAGTTCAGCACCAGAGTCCAACAGGCCTTACAGCACAGGTTGTGACCCTGGTCCCCCAACTATGGCTTCTGGTGTTGCCAGACCTGGGGGGCGTGTATCAAGTGACAGGGCCCCTGCCCTTCCTTTGCGTGATCCCTCCAGAGTTAACTTCTTCTGTGGGTTTGTGAAGGAGCAGCTGCTGGAGTAAGAAGGAAAGAATAAATGTGTCTGGCTGAATCCTGGCTCTACACTTCAGGAATCTCTTGGGGACCATGTGGGATGCCGGGGATCAAACCCAGGTTGACCATACACAAGCTGAATACATACCCGCCATGTTGTTGCTCAGGCTCCTATATTATATCTGTATCTGCTACAGGCCTGAAAATGGAACGGTGCCATTGCTTCAAGTATAGAAGAAAAATAGCTTCAAGTATAGAACAGTATGGACCTACATATATGTACATGTATTAGTTTATATGCACACACATTCTTTTACTTGGAAGGGGGCTTCTAACCTCAGATCGGCATCTCAGGGGTCGTTCCCGGATGTAATGGGCCCACTGGCTCAGGCAGTATAATCCTCCAGGCCAGTGTTGCTGGGGCCACCAGAGCCACTGCTTCACAGCTTGGTGCTGGGGCAAGCAACAGAGTGTCTCACGCCAAGGCATGTGCCTCCATTCACTGAACCGTCGCTCTGCTTCACATTTACTGTTTATTTGAGGGGCTTGGGGGGCAATATGTGGTGCCAGGGATTGAAGGAGGTCAGTTTCACTCAAGCAATCCTTGGGGTTCATTGAGATTTTGAGAAAAAGAACTTTACGTTTTGTTTTCTTGTTTTTTTGATGTTCCTTTTTGGGTCACACCAAGCAATGATCAGGTCTTTCTCCTGGCTCTGTGCTTAGGAATCGTTTCCAGCGATGCTGGATGGGCCATATAGGATGTTGGGGATATAACCCGGATCGGCCACGTGCAAGACAAATGCCCTCCTCACTGGACAGTTGCTTGGAGCGGCCCGGCAAAAAAGAACTTTTAAAAAGTCAATGTGGGATGCTCTTCCCTCTTTATTTTTCTGCTCTTTTCTCTGTTCTTTAAGTTGGAGAACATCTAATGAATCTTTTCATTTCCTTTCTGCCATCTCAACCTGCTGTCGACCTTACCTTTTTTTCCCAATTTGTCTTAAATTTCAGGTATAGTACGTTGAACTCCAAATATCTCTCTGGTTCTTCAAGTGTCTGGTGATATCTGTCCTCCGGCTGAGATCCCACAGAGATTTATATAATTTTAATACATATTCCGTTAGTCTTTCAATGGATTTTTTCCATGGGAACATATTAGTAATAACTGCCTTGAAGATTTTATTACTTGCCAAATTTAAACAACCGTTAAAGGCCACTGGCCAGTTCTAGCCCCTCTCTATAAGCAGGAGTTTGCTTCTGATTCAAGCCGGTAGGAGAGAGTCTGTTGCTAAATTATATTCTTTTTTTGAGGGTTCACTGGGGTAAGTCAGAGCGACCAGTATAATGTCCTTTATTGAAAGGGGGAGATTTATAAACTAAGCCTTGTTTTACTTTATTTTATTTTATATATTTATTTATTTTTTTGCTTTGGGAGGCAATCCTGCAGTGTTCAGGGTTTCTTCTGTCTCTGCAGTCAGGATTTTCTTGGCAGTGCTCAGGGGACCATATGGGATGCTGGAGATTGAACCTGGGCCCACCGACCTGCACAGCCATCCCCGCTGTGCTATTGTTTCAGCCCCATCATTTGACTTTGCCTCAGGAAAGAAGAATTCTGCAGATTGGCCAGAATTTTGCTTTCCATGGACAATGCTTTTTTGACCATGGACAAAGGTTTATTTTTCCTGGACAATGGTTTATTTGGAAATTGGATTGAGAGGTGCCCCTCTCTGGCAGGTGCAGGCTTGACACGAGGAATGATCCCTTCCGAAAACCTGTAACGATTGTCAAGAACATTTTAGAGTCCAAAGCTAGGGAGGTTAGCCATTCCTGGCAGTGTTTAGAGTTTACTCCAACTCTGTGCTCACTTGTACCTTGTGAAGAGACGGGGCCCGGCCTAGGGGGGAGATGCTTCCTTTCTCACTAGCTCCCTGGCGGGCCCCTTGCTGCAGGCACATGGAGGGTGTCTCAGTACCAGCCTATTCCTGAGTGACCATGGAGAGCTTGTCTGGCAGGAATCTGGCTCTGACCTGTGCCTACTGTGTTACTCTCAGTGCCCACCAGATGGCGATGCCCACCTAGTAAGCAGAGAAATCTTTCCACCATCAAAACCATTGGCAGAAAAACCCTCAATGGCGAGGTGTGTGTGTGACCCCTGCGTCTCCGCGGACCAAAGTTGCCCCAGGGAAGAGCAGAAACTCCATCAACGGGAACCAAGGGGAAATTGCCTTGGTTTCACCGCGGACTCCTTGGCCCCTGCGCTTCCGGGAACATCTCAAAACTCAAAACCGCGTGGACACTAGCGTATCTCGCGCCGACCCTCTTACTACCTATCTTGCATGAGGTACCAGTGAACCTTGGTTCCTACATCCTTGATACCCACCCAAACTCTGCAAACAGACTAGACACCTACTAACTGTACTATCTAGTCACCCATGACCCCATATTTGCAACCTACAATAGTCATAATGGTAAAGCAACGCAAAATTCCATCAAGCTCTGTGAGTGAAGTCACTAGTCCAGATGAGCCAAGCAATACCAATGAGTTGTATAACCTCTCTGATAAGGAATTTTGGAAAGAAATGTTAAGAATTCATAAGGAATTCAAAGAAGCAATGGAATGCAAAATCAATAAAATACAAGAGGACATGATAGAAGAAGTGAGGAAAATGCAAATGGAAATGACATATTTTAAAAATGAGGTAAATGAAGTGAAAAAACAGGGAAAAGCCATCATAGCAGAATAGCTACTGAAGAAAGAATTAGTGATCTCGAAGACAAGTTCCAAAGATTCTCTACACAACACCAGAAGATAGAAAAAAAGACTCACAATTACCGAACAGACAACAAGAGATAATCGGGATGAAGCCAGAAGAAACAACATACGGATCATTGGGTTCCCAGAAGGGCAAGAAGAAAACCCTGATAAAGAAGAAACTGTCAAAGCCATAATTGCTGAGAAGTTCCCTGAACTAAAGAAAGCTTGCCTTAAGATCCAGGAGGCCCGTAGGATACCAGCTAAAAGAAACCCCAACAAGAATACTCCAAGACACATCTTAATGAAAATGACAAAAACTATAGATAGAGATAGAATACTGAAAGCAGCAAGATCAAAGAAGGAAATCACATACAAATGAACATCTCTAAGATTTACAGCAGACTTCTCTGATGAAACACTCCGAGCCCGAAAACAATGGTGGGATATTGTGAAAAGCCTCAGTGAACTGTAGGCCTCACCAAGAATTCTTTACCCGGCCAGACTCACATTCAGATATGAAGGAAAGATACAAAACTTCATGGATAAGCAACAACTCAGGAACTTCATGGACTCAAAACCAACTTTAAAAGAAGGACTGAAGGGTCTACTGTAATACGACCAAACCAATAAGCACAACAAGAAAAAACAGAAAGATGACACAAAATCCGATGACAATAATCTCTCTCAATGTCAATGGTCTAAATGCACCAATTAAGAGAAACAGAGTAACAAAATGGATTAAAAAATTGAACCCAACATTCTGCTGTCTACAAGAAACGCGCCTGAATAATCAGAACAAACACAGACTCAAAGCCAAAGTTTGGAAGACCATTCTCCATGCAAACAACTCCTCCAAAAAGGCTGGTGTGGCCATATTAGTATCAGATAATATAGACTTCAGGCTGAAAAAGGTTAGAAGGGACAACGAAGGCCATTTCTTATTACTTAAGGGGTATGTACACCAGGAAGAAATTACACTACTAAACATATATGCACCCAACGAGGGGTCAGCAAAATACGTAAAACAACTGCTAAGAGACCTCAAGGAAGACATTAACAGTAGCACAATAATAGTTGGAGACTTCAACAGTGCTCTATCAACGATGGATAGATCAACAAGACTAAAACTCACCAAGGAAATATTGGCCCTGAAGGAAGAAATGGAAGAAAGAGAGCTAGTGGATATATACAGGGCTCTTCATGCCAAAAAAAAGCTGAATACACATTTTTCTCTAGTGCACATGGAACATTCTCCAAGATAGACCACATGCTGAGCCACAAAGCATACCTCAATAAAATTAAAAAGATAGAAATTGTGTCAGCTATCTTTTCAGACCATGATGCACTGAAAATGGAAGTTAACCGTACACAGAAACAGGGAGTCAAACCAAACACCTGGAAACTGAACAGCTCACTCCTGAAAACAAGTGGGTCATAGAAGAAATCAAACAAGAAATCCAAAGACTTCTGGAAACAAATGAAAATGAAGACACCAACTATAAGAATTTGTGGGACACGGCAAAAGCCGTGTTAAGAGGGAAGTTTATAGCTCTGCAAGCATTCATCAGGAAACAAGAAAGGGCCCACATAAATAACCTGACTACACAGCTGAAGACATTAGAAAAAGAACAACAAAAAGGAGCCCAACCCAGGCAGAAAAAAAGGAAATAGTAAAACTTAGAGAGGAAATCAATGAGTTGGAAACCAAAAAACAATCCAAAAGATTAAAGAAACCTAGAGCTGGTTCTTTGAAAAAATAAACAAGATTGACAAACCATTGGCAAGACTTTAAGGACAGAGAAAGAGAGAACCCAAATAAACAGAATCAGAAATAAAAACGGTGACATCACAACAGAAACCACAGAAATCCAAAAGATCATCAGAGATTACTTTGAGAGCCTGTATACCGTGAAACATGAGAATCTAGAAGAAATGGATAAATTCCTGAAGTCCTATAACCTCCCACAGCTGAAACAAGAAGACCTCCAATACTGGAATAAGCCTATCACCATAGAGGAAATAGAAACAGTAATTAAAAGTCTTCCCAAACACAAAAGCCCAGGTCCAGATGGATTCACTAGTGAACTCTGCCAAACCTTTAAGGGGGACCTACTGCCAGTCCTTTTCAAGCTCTTCCAGGAAATAGAAGAAACAGAAACACTCCCAAACAGCTTCTACGAGGCACATATCACCCTGATACCCAAAGCAGGGAGAGACAACACAAAGTAAGAAAACTACAGACCAATATCCCTGATGAACACGGATGCTAAGATCTTCAACAAAATACTAGCAAACAGAATCCAAAGACTCATCAAGAAGATTATACATCATGACCAAGTAGGATTCATCCCGGGAATGCAAGGATGGTTCAACATTCGCAAGTCAATCAACATAATACATCATATCAATAAGAGAAAAAATAAAAACCATATGATCCTATCAATAGACACAGAGAAAGTATTTGACAAGATCCAGCACCCGTTCATGATTAAAACCCTCCAGAAAATGGGAATTGAAGGGACTTTCCTCAAGATAGTTATAGCCATCTACCAAAAGCCCACAGCTAGCATCATTCTAAATGGGGAAAAGTTGAAAGCCTTCCCCTGAGATCAGGGACAAGACAAGGTTGCCCACTCTCACCTCTTTTATTCACTATAGTACTGGAAGTACTTGCCATAGCAATCAGAGAAGAAAAGGACATCAAGGGCATCCGGATAGGCAAGGAAGAAGTCAAGCTATCATTATTTGCAGATGACATGATATTATACCTAGAGAACCCTAAACTCTCTACCAAAAAACTCCTAGAAACAATAGACGCATATAGTAGAGTGGCAGGATACAAAATCAACACCCAAAAGTCGATAGCTTTCCTATATACAAATAACGAAAGAGAAGAAAGGGATATTAAGAAAACAATTCCATTCACAATTGTGCCACAGAAAATCAAATACCTAGGAATCAACTTACCCAAGTGTGTAAAGGACCTGTACAAAGAAAACTACAAGACACTGCTCCAAGAGATAAAAAAGGACACAAGGAAATGGAAACATATTCCCTGCTCATGGATGGGGAGAATCAACATTGTCAAAATGGTAATACTCCCTAGAGCTCTGTACAGATTCAATGTAGTCCCTATAAGGATACCCATGACATTCTTCAAAGAAATTGACCAAACGCTCCTGAAATTTGTATGGAACAATAAACCCCCAAGGATAGCTAAAGCAATCCTCGGGAAAAAGAAGATGGGAGGCATCACCTTTCCCAACTTCAAACTGTACTACAAGGCAGTAGTAATTAAAACAGCATGGTACTGGAATAAAAACAGACCTGTGGACCTATGGAATAGAATTGAGTATCCTGACACCCAACCTCAAACACATGATCGTTTAATCTTTGATAAAGTTGCAACGAGTCTAAAATAGAGTAAGGAAAGCCTCTTCAACAAGTGGTTTTGGGAAAACTGGGCAGCGACATGTAAAAAAATGAATTTGGACCTGCGTCTAACACCATGCACAAAAATCAGATCAAAGTGGATTAAAGATCTCAATATCAGACTTGAATCCATAAAGTACATTGAAGAAAATATAGGAAAAACCCTCCACGACATTGAAGCTAAAGGCAACTTCAAAGGTGAAACATCACTAACAAAGCAACTAGAAGAAAACATAAACATATGGGACTACATGAAACTAAAAAGCTTCTGCACCTCAAAAGAAACAGTGACTAAGATACAAAAGCAGTCCACAGAATGGGAAAGAATGTTCACCCAATACCCATCTGATAAGGGGGTTAATATCCAGGATATATCAGGCACTGGTAGAACTTTACAAGAAGAAAACAACAACCCCATCAAAAAAGTGGGGAGAAGAAATGAACAGAAACATCAGCAAGGAAGAAATTCGAATGGCCAAAAAAACATGAAAAAATGCTCATCATCACTAATCATCAGAGAGATGCAAATCAAAACAACTATGAGATACGACTTTACACCACAGAGACTGGCACATACTCAAAAGAGCAAGAACAACAAGTGCTGGCGTGGATGTGGGGAAAAGGGGACACTCATCCATTTTTGGTGGGAATGCCGGCTGGTACAGACTTTCTGGAAAACAATATGGACATTCCTCCATATTGACTAGAAATTGAACTCCCATTTAACCCAGCCATACCACTCCTGGGAATCTACTCTGGGAAAACAAAAATATGCAGAGAAAACACCATCCCTACTTTTATGTTCATAGCAGCATTATTCACAATAGCCAGAATCTGGAAGCAACCAGAGTGTCCGAAAATCGATGATTGGATAAAGAAGCATTGGTACATCTACACAATGGAATACTATGCAGCTGTTAGGAAAAATGAAGTTATAAAATTTGCCTATAAATGGATGGACATGGAGAAGATTATGTTGAGCGAAATTAGCCAGAAGGAGAGAGACAGATACAGAATAACTGCATTTATCTGCATAACGAAAATATATATGGACATATTATGATACCAATATCCAAGGTCAAGTGAAACATATATCAGGAGGTCTTGTCAAAGGTGGAAATTATCACAAACATGTGGGAATCAGAGGCTAGGTAAGACAGAAAATGGAACAGTGTGCTAACAATAATCAAGGATACTAATGCCAACCTAGAACTGAGCATTAAATAGAGGCAAAAAGATACACATGACAACCCTTTAATGTATGTTCTGTAATCCATAGTCTGGAGGGGAAGGAAAAGAGAAAGAGAGAGAAATGGAGAGAAATAAAGAACCTGCCATGGAGGAGGGCTGGGGGGAGGGGGAGGGAACCTGAGACGTTGGTGGTGGGAGATGGGCACTGGTGGCAGGATGGGTGCTGGAACACTGTATGACCAAAACCTAAATATGAACTTTTTAATTGTATATATTTGTAATTGTAAAATTAAAACATTAAAAAAAAAAAAACCCTCAATGGCATCTTCAAAGGTGAAACACCACTAAAAAGTCAACTAGAAGAAAAGATAAACATATGGAACTACTTGAAAGTCAAAGGCTTCTGCAATCCAAAGAAACAGTGACCAAGATACAAAGACAGTGCACAGAATGGGAAAGAATATTGACCCAATACCCAGCAGATAAGGGGTTAATATCCAGGATATATCAGTCACTGGTAGAAATTTACAAGAAAGAAACAGCCAATCCCATCAAAAAATGGGGAGATGAAATGAACAGCAACTTCAACAAGGAAGAAATACGAGTGGCCAAAAAACATATGAAAAAATGCTCATCATCACTAATCATCAGAGAGATGCAAATCAAAACAACAAAGAGATACCACTTTACACCACAGAGACTGGCACATATTCAAAAGAACAAGAACAACAAGTGCTGGCGTGGATGCGGATAAAAAGGGGATTCTCATCCATTGTTGGTGGGAATGTCGACTGGTATAGCCTTCCTAGAAAACAAAATGGATATTCCTCCAAAGACTAGAAATTGAACTCCCATTTGACCCAGCCATACCATTCCTGGGGATTTACCTACCCTCGGAAGCGAAAAACACACAGCGGAAACACCATCTGCCGCTTCATTTTCATAGCAGCACTATTCACAATAACCAGAATATGGAAACAACCAGTGTGCCCGAGAACTGATGACTGGATAAAGAAACTTTGGTGGCCAGAGTTTCTTTAGCATTCAGATGTCCAGTGGAGAGGGCATTTGTCTTGCATGGGGCCGATTAGTTTTGATCCCCGGCATCCCATTTGGTCCCTTGAGCACTGCCAGGCGTAATTCCTGAGTGCAGAGCCAGGAGTAAATCCTGAGCATCTCTGGGTGTGCCCTAAAAAGAAATTAAAAAAAGAAAAAAAATGAAAAAAAAAGAAAGAAACTTCATCACATCTATAGAAAGGAATACTGTGCATCTGTTAGGAAAACTGAAGTTATGAAATTTGCCTATGAATGGATGGACATGGAGAGAATCATGTGGAGTGAAATTAGCCAGAAGGAAAAATACAGATAAAGAGTGACTACATTTATTTGCATGGCATATATATATGTGTGTGTGTGTGTGTGTGTGTGTGTGTGTGTGTGTCATCATTATGATACCAATATCCAATGTCAGGCGAAACCTGGATCAGGAGGTTTTATCAAATGTAGAAATTGTCACAAAATGTGGGATACAGAGGCTAGGTGAGACAGAGAATGGAACAGTGTACTAATAATTGTTGACAGTGCTAATACCAACCTAAAACTGAGCATTAAATACAGGCAACGTGATACATATGACAACCTCTTAATGTATATATTGTAATCCACAATGTGGAAGGGAAGGAAGAGAGAAAGAGAGAAAGAGAAACAGATAAAGACCCTGCCATAGAGGCAGGCTAGGGGCGGAGGGAGGGAATCGGGGACATTGGTGGTGGGAATTGGGTGTAGGGATGGGGGCTGGATCTCTGTATGACTGAAACTCAAATATTAACCTCTTGTGAACATCCTTGTAATTATATCTCTCACTGTGGATTAATAAAATACTAAAAATACGATATGAACGTGAAAGAAAAACAATAAAGTTCACATTGCAAGGGACAATGAGAAAGGGTCAGATCTGAATATCAGTTTTCTCTTTAATGGGTGAGGGATTGGGGTGGGAAGTTTCTATGCAGCAACAATCTTTTGAAAAATAATTTATTAAAAAACATATGCTTAGAAAATTCACGAAAAAAAGGTAAATACAAGATAACATACAAGACAGGTAAGTGTTAGTATATTTCTATTTTGAGTGAGCAAATGATGGCCACACAAATGTAATCTGTTGACTTTTAGATAAATAAAGATTTGTACCCCGTTGTTTACAAAATATTCTATTGGCAGAAAATTCCTGCAAAAGCTAGGTTCAGATTCAGATCTGAGGGTACCTGACACCATCTGTGCTAGTGTAGTAGGTGGGAGGCCAGTGAGGGTAGGGTTTGGCTTTCAATGCCGCAGCCAGTTCACACAACTTATTCCTAGACAGCAGAATGCACATGGGTTAGGATGATGATGATGATGATGATGATGATGATGATGAAGATGCTGTTGATGATGACGATGATGGTGATGATGATGTTGACCGCCTTACTACTAATGATGTTGCTAAAGTTGTGACCTGGGCCATCTTGTCATTGCTTTTGCTTATTGAAATAGTGGCCCTCTACTCAATATTTTTTTTCTTTTTGTGTCATACTTGGCATTGCTCAAGGGTTACTCCTGACTTAGCACTCAGGAATTGCTCCTGGCGGTGCTCAGGGGAACATATGGGATGTTGGGGATCCAACCTGAGTCTCTCCGATTGCAAGACTATCGATCCAGGCCCACGCTTATCAATTGATTTAACAAAGTTGTTCCGATTAATGTGTTACACTCAGTATTCAACCCCAATCACACCACCATTACGCTGCCCACACAGTTGCAACTGTCCACACAACAACTCACCTCTTCGCTACAACAGTCCACTAGTACTGTAAAAGTCTTCTAACAGTGCAACTGCACCCCCGTTTCAAAGACCCACATCCGCAAGAGCACACCACCATTAAAACAGCCCACCAGCATTATTCGCAATTTTTCCAACCAGCACTTCAGCCTGCCCCTAGAGCAGACCCTCAATAATCTATTTTATATTGCTTGCTCTAGTTTGTTAACATGATCTAGCAACGTTTTCTTAGAAAATAGTGAAGACTGTCCAGTCTCACAGTGAACCATTGAGCCCTCGTACACAAAGTGACTGATACCGTTGTTACAGGATCAGTGTTGTGTGTACATATTTTGTTATTGCTTAGCTTCTACTTTACATGTATTGACAGTGTTGTGCTACTTGGCATGGCAGTACAGTAGTTTTTGAGGAATTTCAAATTTTTGAACTGGGTGATAAAGTTGGAGTTCAATTCTAAAGGAGGTGATATTGGTGGATGGACGTGACTATCAGGCCTTCCCGAAGAACAGGGAGATGTGGGGAAAGTCCCTCAGGCGCACGGGGACTTTGTGACTCAAGTGAGAAGCTGAGCGGTCTTCACTGTTGACGTCACTCCGTGGGAGTTCTGGATTTCTCACCGGCCAATGGGGTTGCAGACCCGAGACCACGCCCACGACCTCGCCTATAAAGCACGAGGCACTCCCCTTCTGGCACCATCTCGCAGTGAACAAGTTTACGTGGTGAAATCCTCATACTCTGTTAGCGAGATGTGGCTCCAACCCCCGGCTCCGTGTCCCCTCCTCCACTGCGTGTTTCCTTCCCCCCCGCCACCTTGTGGCGTCCATCCCCCAACACTGTTTCAACCCAGACTGGATTGCAGAGGACTCAGCTGGCCAAAGAACGGAAGATGGTGAGAAAAAGCGCTGAGAGTGCGATATGTGGCCGAGTCTAAGGCCTTGAATATCACCCCCCACGGTGGCCAGTGTGTGGTCCTATGAACCCTTGTCCCTCTTGCAGTCCTGGCCCAAGTCAACTGTCAGTCTGGCCTTCAGCAGAGTCTGCCGGCAGTCAGGTCTCCCCGGAACTCTGGGCTTTTTACCTCCAGGGACCCCTCATCCAGGAGCTTCCCGGTCCCTCTGTCCCCGTATCTGGCCTTCCTGGGCTCCAGGTGTCCTAAGACTTTGGTGGACACCTTGTTCCCTTCCCTCCGCAGAGCATCCACTGTGGCCTGGGACAGGGCCATCAGGACTCTGTACCCGGCTGCCTGTCTGTCCTTACTGGAGCTAATGCTTAGAAGCAATGTCCCAATCCCCAATCTCCTAGAGTTTCACCAACACTGGGGTTATTATTGTTGGTCCATATGTGAGGTTTGGAGGTGTCTGGGAGCACGGGACCCCCACAGTTGGGACAGGCCTACCCTGGTTCTTGATAGTTACCAAAGCATTGACCACATTTGGAGCCACGGTTTGGGTTTTGGACCATGTCCACACTCAGTGTCATGCTTCAGGTGGAAGTGCGGAACCAAAGGACCCGGTCCTCAGGGCAGCAGGATGAGTATCTGACCCAGCTCCAGCAATTCCTGCTCACAGTGCAACAGCATCTGGACAGCTACCAGCAGCTGGTCTCTGAGAAGGAGGAGCTGCATCAGCAGCTGCTGCAGCAGAGGCAGCTCCTGGACCAGCTGCAGTTGGAGCGACCCCGAGGGCAGGCGGTGTTGGAGGAGACCCTGAAGGAGCTGAGGGAGACCCAGGTGAAAGTCGGGGCAGGCCCTCAGGGCAGGAGGGCAGCATCCAGCTCCTTCCTTGCTCCTCACAGACTGCCTTCTCCTTCAGGAGCTCCTCAAACAGTCGGAGGAGGAGAACCAGCAGCTCCGGGCCCTGCTGAAGTCAGAAGCGTGCCGTGAGAAGAGTGACTGGCAGGGCAAAGGGTCCCCTGGAGGGAGAAGCCCACTTTGAGAGTCAGGAGGTGTGGCTATGGAATGGTGGACCAAGAGGGCCCCGCCCCAGGCCTCTCCTCCCTTCTTGGCCGGCTGAGACCTTGGTGCTGCCCCACAGCCAGTCCAGTGTCAAAGGACGCAGAGGTGAAGGGAGAAAGAGGTGCTGGAGCCTAAGAAGCTCATGCAGGTGAAGGTGATTGTAAACGCAGAGGTGGACGAGACCTTGAAGACCAGTGAAGTGGAGGTGATTATGGAGAAGGAGGTGTCCAAGAACATGAAGACTGTGATACAGAGGCGATGGGCTGGTCTCCAATTTCCCTTATTCCCATTCTTTTACCTCAACAATGGCCCCGACCCTCTCCAAATCATCCAAATCTAGCCCCAACCCTGTCCTTCCCTGTTCTTCCTTCCTGTTCTCTTCTCACCCTTCTCCTCCTCCCACATTCCTGCTCCCATGCTCTTCCTCTTTTAGTATTTAATAAGATAAGTAACTTTTTGAATCTGGGCGTCATGCATGTCCCCAAACTCTAGCTACCAGGGATTCCTGAGAGGCAGAAATGTCCACAATATTAGTCCCCAGGATTCCAGGCCGCCCGAAATGTCCTCTACCACTAACCACCACGGCTTGGGGGGCAGAAAAGTCCAAAAAATAGTCACCAGAGATTCTTGGTAGCAGAAATGTTCGCAACATTAGCTACCAGGAGCTTATCCCCTCGCACCAGACACATGTTAAGGTGGCAGATTTGTTCCCCCACCACTAAATACTTGTTTTTCAGGGCAGAGATGTCGCTCCCCCTGGGTATAGGTGAGTCCAGAACAGACACGCCCTCCGACAGCTCAGCCAGAAGAGTCAGGACAGGCAGCAGCCACCCCCTTCCTAAAACTAGGTCTCAGAGAACAGAAATTGCCTCCCACACTCTCGTTCATTCAGAAATGTTAGGACCATGGGAAAAGCCAAGGTGATGGGCTGCCTGGCAGTAACTCTGGCCATTTTCCCCTTCAGTGTTGACTTGGGTTGTGTGCAGAGGGTCCAGAGAGCAGTTTAGGTGCCATAGGGCAAGCTCTGCATGCAGGGCCTCAAGTCCATTCCCTGGCACCACATGGCATCCTGAGCACAAAGGCAGGAGTACCCTGAGAAATCCCTAAAACAAAAACATCTCAGATAGATCCACACCATAAGGCTCTATAAAGCTGTTGCTTCGTGTTTGTGTGGAGGGGTTCATTGTGTTTGAGGAAACGCTGGACTGTGGGGGGCAAACGAACCCCTTTTCTGATCCACGTTAAAACTGGGCCAGTCAAACCTTAGCCTTTGACTGGAAGGACAGCACAGTGGTGCGCACTTTTGCCTTGCTTGGGGCCAATCTGTCTTCAATTTGCAGCATCCCATTTGGTCCCCTGAGCACAGCCAGGAGTAATTCCTGAATGCAGAGTCAGGAGTAATGCTGAGCATCACTGGGTGTGACTCCCAAATATCACAGCTTGCTCTCGGGACTCGCCTCCTGGCCTGAGTTCACCGAGCATCAGGGAACATAACTCAGCCATTCTGAGGGAGCTTGGGGGACACCCAGTGTCAGGGCAGACACTTATTTGTGCTCTGGATCTTTCAGGAGGAGGAACACTGGGAGCGAGGCTAAGGTCAGGAACATGGACACTCTTGTTTTTCCTGTGGGGCCCCAACTCTGCCCAGACCCTGGGTTCTCTGGGCGCAGCGAAAGCAAGAAGAAAAAGTGAGCCCCCCCCTACTCCCACCCAACCACACCCCTGATTCCAGATGCTGTCAGGGCCCAGGGCATTCTTCCAGCTAATTAGACTGCAGGAGTCTTGACATGCAGCGGGTGAATGAAGCTGGTGAGTTCCGCCCAAGAGCCCAGCAGACCTGACAGGGTCAGCTTTGAAGAGACCCCTCAGGGAGGTGTCCCCAGGTCCCCTGCTCCTCTGACTCCCTGCAC
Organism: Cryptotis parvus; assembly: GCA_021461705.1. NCBI lineage: Eukaryota > Metazoa > Chordata > Mammalia > Eulipotyphla > Soricidae > Cryptotis > Cryptotis parvus. The sequence continues at coordinate 16,645 of JAJIBD010021725.1, forward strand.
ATGACTGGGCTAACAGCTGCATCTGACAGAAAGCCCAAGGCGGAGGCTTGGAACCCCATTTCAGAACCAATTAAAAATAGCACCGTCATGACCTGAGCCTTATCCCCAAGTACAAAGCTCCAGGAAATTGTTGTGAGGCCCTGCCTGCCCTTCAAACACCAAGAATCAACCCTGAACACACTCATTCTTTCTTGGCCTTCATTTGGGTGAGATGCCACATGCCTCTGAACCTGACTTTCCTGTCTATGTAATGGGCAGGTGAGATGTGTCGAAGATCCCATGTAGGGCTGAGAGACTCACTTGGATGATGGGGGAAGGGGAGGAGGGAGCTCAGTCAGAGATTGGGTGGCACTAGCACACTCATGCACCCCAGTGCAAAGAGCATGTCCAGGAAGCACTGGGACAGCTGTGGGAGGCAGGGGCAGAGACAGAGAGATGTAGCACCTGCTCCAGGTGGGGGGGAGGACCTGTCTAGGAGGGAGAATGCTGCTGGGGGCCAGAGTCACAAATCCACCAAGGAGTAAGGCCACTTCGTTGCCCCATTTGGCACCACAGCCAGTCACCAAATAGGTACATGGACTCTCTAGGGGGTGGAGGGTGCTGGGTGGATGTTTTAGAATATGATGTTGGGTTTTCCTTTGCTTGGAGAGCAGGGGGTTGGGTCACACATCCAGCAGTGCTCAGGAGCGATTTCTGACCATGCTCAGAGCTCTGGGTCTAGGGCCAGTGAGAGAACAGAGGTAAGTCCTGCCCAGCAGGGAGCCGAGATGCCAGGGCCTTAGTGACATAGAGGGTTCAGAGGTCATGGGCGAGGCTAGAGGTTAACAGTGAGGGGCAGGCGCAGGGACTGAGCCCTGGGCTGGGACAGGAGCTTCTCCACTCACTGTTCACCCTGGACACTGAGCCTCAGGGGCCTAAGATTGAGTGGTAGGAGGTACGGGGTTAAATAGGGGAGGGCCCATCCCTTAGACCCTACAAGCGAGATATCCTGAACAGGTGACAGGTTGCCTCAGGTGCCGCCTGCCTTGGGTCTGGGCGTCAATGCTGGAGCCCGTCATTTCCTGCCCTCTTTGGCTTCTGTGGCTTTTCCCTATAGCAGATGCAGTGGCACACTGCTGGTATCCCCAGTGGAACTAGGACTGTGACTCCCTACAACAGCATGTGGCCCCTTCCAGAAACAGCTCCAAGATAACATTCAAGATCTAATCCAGAAAGTCCTAGAGAACAGGCCTGGGGAGACAGTCCAGCAGGGGAGAGAGCGGTCAGGGCTGCTGGTCAGGATGGCATGCAGCTGGCTCCTGCCTACCTCCTACCTCCTTTCCTCAAGTTTAGAAACTCCTGAGAAACATCCGGAGGAAAACTAGGAGCTCCAGGCCCAGCCGAGGCAAGACTGCTGCCTGTGATGGTTGAGTGGCAGGTCCCCAGGGGGTGAAGAAAGCAGGACGCCCTGGGGACACAGAGCCCAGTGGCTCCAGCCCAGACCCTGTCACCTACCCCTGCCCCGATGGTCTGAGACCCTGGGAATGCCACTATACAAAACAAAGTGGCCAAGGGAGCAGAAGAGGAGGCCGTAATATACATGGAGACGGTGGCGAGAGCTCCGGGGAGGGTGACTCTGCCAGGCAGCCTGGACAGAGAAGAGAGGGTGGTGAGCCTGACACGTGCTCTGGGGTCCCGGGACACCCCCTGCCTCACTTTGATTCTGTCTCTGCAATTTGCTCACCTAACCGTTCCCTTGAAGCCTGAGAGCCGGCCTCCAGGCAATTGCCCCTATAAACCTATGTACCCAGTTAGGGGAATGAAAGAGACTTCTGTAGGATGCCCCAACAGGCTTGCCTCAGTCTACCTCTTAGTCACAGCTGGATTCAGCACCTCAGCCTTAGCCAAGGCGCAAAGAGCAGGCTGAGAAGCTGCAGAAGAGAAAGCAAAGAACCAGTGTCTGGTACAGACAGAGACAGACTGAGCTCTGACTGGAGTAAGGGGCTGCAACTTCTGGGCTGAGTTGCCAGACATGCCCCAGGGAGTTACCTGGTGTGAAACATCAGCCGGGCGAGGGTTCCGTGCTGTGTTCAACTTCATGCCTCCTATGACGGGTCAGATGGAGAGGAGCACCTGAAAGTCACCATGGTCCTCCCTCAGGCCTGCCTCTGGCTTCTCCAGCTGAGGAGTGATGGTCTGTACTTCTGTGGGTAACAAACAGACAAAGGAGCGAGTCATTCACCTCACAGCTTTCTACCTGTGCTACACCACAGCAAACACCAGATGTCAAAAGAATACTGGTTGCGCGAAGCCCTGCACTATCCCCTCCTGGAGAGACCTTTGGCCATGCTCTGCAGGGTTTCACCAAGCAAAGCCTCTCTTCCATGTTTTCCACAGGTGTGGGAAGAAATTTACAGCACCGAAAGAGTGTAAATGAGGGGGAAAATGTAAAAGAAAACAGGAGGGTGGTGACCTGAGAGCCACGAGACCTCATAAATTACCCTCACACATTTCCGGACCCCCCATTCTCTCTCTCTCTCTCTCTCTCTCTCTCTCTCTCTCTCTCTCTCTCTCTCCAAGGTCACAAGCAGGAGCAGCAGGCCTTCAGCCCTGAGCCAGGAGAGATTGTGTCAGGCTCCACCCAGAACCCTGGAAATGACTCAGGTGCTGATGGAGGCGCAGAGCTGTAAAGACCAGCCACGCTGAGGTTCCTGCCACATTTGCCTTCCGCATACCTGCTGTCACCAGGCAGTGAAAATAAGCCTCCAATGAGCCTGAACCTTGACAGCAGTCGGGCAGCCTTGGCGTCTCCCATCCTGGGGAGGCAGCAGGTTACTGCTGATCTACTGGACGGGGCGGAAACCCGGCCTGTGAGTCTCCTCCACGTTGGCTGAGCTCACTCTGCTTGAGCAAGGGTCGCCACACAAATGCCCCCGTCCATGTGCCCACCCCAATAGCTTCGACTTATGCTGGAGTAAAGGGCAGAGTGTTGGGGGAAGCAGGCTGGCCACTGTGCAGGACTCTTGGGGTCTAGAGTTGGGGATAGGATGTAGTGGAACCTTATGGTTCGCTCCTGTCCGTTACAGGCAGTTACAGGCAGTTAGAAGTTCCAGTTTGTGGCTTTTGTTTTCAAGCCCCTGTTGTCTTCTGTGCTTTGTGAGTTTTGTTTGCTTTTGTTTTGTTTTCTGGCCATGCTTAGCAATGCTCAGAGGTTTCTTCTGGCACTGTACTCAGGAATCACTCTTGGGGAATCACTTTTGGTGGGCTCAGGGGTCCATTTGAGACGCCAAGAGTCAAACCTAAACCAACTGCATGCAGGAAATGCCCTACTTGCTGCACTATCATTCTGGTCCCCTGTGCTCTCTCTTTAGCTGTTTGTTTGCTTTTATTGTGTATTCGGTTGTTTTTTTTTTCATTTTGTGTCACAACTGGCATTGCTCAGGCTTACTCCTGGCTCTATGCTCAGGAATTTTTCCTTGTCGTGCTCAGGGGAGTTTAAGGTATGCCAGGGATCTAACCCATTTCAGTCATGTGCAAGCTCTACCCACTGTGCTGTCATTTGCCCTGCCACCCCCCAACATGTATTCACATGACACACATTTCTCTCTTTTTTTCCCATTCTTGACAAACCCAGGTTCTCTACTAAATATTTATACTCTTTTACTCTCCCTTTATAGCTTTCTACGTAAATATCTTTTCATAAAAATGATATTAAGAGAGAAAGAAGAGATGGAAGGAAGGGAGGAAGGAAGGAAGGTAGATAGGAAAGAATGAAGGAAGGAAGGATGTAAGGAAGGAAGGAAGAAAGAAAGGAAAGCAGGAAGGAAGGAAGGATGGAAGGAAGGAAGGAAAATAGGAAGGAAGCAAGGTAGGAAGGAAGGAATTAAATAGGTGCACACTGGAAAGAATCTAAAAAATAAACACAATAGAGTGGGAAACATAGCTCAATAAGTGGGGTCTTGCCGAGGTTCACTCCCCAGCATTACTTATGCGCCCCTGAGCCCCACCAGCGGTGGTCCCTGAACAGAGTCAGGTGAAGCCTACAAACCATAGCGAAATCCAAAGGAAACAGGGTCTGAGAGAAGTTTCAAAGAACTGTGCACATCTTAGCCCACGGGAGGCTAAGGTTCAGTACTTAGCCCCAAACGGTTTCCCCGCTCTTTTGGTATGAGCCCCAGCGTTGAGTTTCAGATCACCACCGAGCACTGCTTGGTGTGGCCCCAAAGCTACAACAGAGGCACCAGATCTACAAAAGCTGAAAGTCAAAAATACGTTTTAATTTTGATTATTTTGAATCACATCGTTGACACTCAGGGGTTACTCCTGGACCAGACCTCAGGAATTATTACTGGATGTGCTCAGGAGTAAGTCGAAAGACTATCATAGATATGCTGCCAATCATCAACATGTGACGTCTCAGGAGCCACCGTCTACTGGTCTAGTGTCTTCCCCATCAGAGAAGCAGTTCAGAACACAGCAGGATTTCTATGTCCTTCCCAGGTATTACCAAGCAGTATGAACTAGGTCAAAACAAAGCTGGACATTCTGGGGTTCCTGAATATATAATGAAAGAATTTTAAAAGGCTCTTACTTATATGGGCCAAACTCTCTATAGTGTTATGAGTTATTACCGGGATGGTCCAGCCAGAAGCTGTAGATCACTCACAACTTGAGTCTGATTGCAAAACGGCATTAAATCCTGAGCAGTATGCTCAGCGGAGAACATGCTTTGCAGAAGAGGCTTATTAGATGTCTAGGGAAAACCCAAGCCAGGGTGAAACTAGGGGCGAAACCTTAGATACTGTAGCTGGCATTGGAACAGCTGGTTACATTTTAACACGACTTGCTAACATGTTGCTTATAAAATACCTTGCCACAAAGCTCGACATATAGTAAAACACCTTCCAAAATGTGGACCTTTAAATTGTAACCATCGAGCCTTGGAACCGTCCTTGATGACACACTTCTAATCAGCTTTGGCAGATGGATGTCACTCATTTCTTACCCCTTCACTCCTTGGTCCTTTGGGTAAACCCGGCTAAATGGGAAAAGACTTTACATCCTTGTACTCATTGTCTTTTTATGACGGATTGCCCAATGAAATTTAAACAGTTAATGGCCCAGCTTATAGTAGCTGTTCCTTTAAAGATGTTTGCCTGCTGTGGCAAATTCAGCAGACCACTGCCATGGCATTTCTTGTAACCCCCAGGACCAAGCAATTGTTGAAAGAGTCCAAAGTACTTAAAAAAATCTTCTTTCATTTCAATTAAAAACAAAAAGGGAGGATTATTACCCCCTCTAATAGAGAACAACAAACGTTTTTAAGAAATTTTTGCTTTACATTTTAAAAATCTACCTCAAAATACAATTATTGAACGCTGCCTTTCTAGAGCAGAAAACCATTTTTCAGGGGCTTGAGCAATAGCACAGTGGGTAGGTATTTGCCTCGCATGCGGATGACCCGGGTTCGATTCCCCCAAGTACATGGTCCCCCAAGTACTGCCAGGATTAGTTCCTGAGTGCAACCAGGAGTAAAACCCCTGAGCATTTCTGGGTGTGAATCAAAAAGGAAACAATCCCTTCAAAACCTCCTGAACATAAACAAAAGGTATTTGCTTGAGCAAAGACTTATTTTCAAGACCAATGGTTTATTTGGAAACTGGATTGAGAGGTGCCCCACTCTGGCAGGTGCCAGCTGGCATGAGGAATGATCCCTTCCGAAACCTGTAACAATTGACAAGAGCATTTTTTGGGCTTGAAGGTAGGGAGCCATTCCTGGCAGTGTTTAGAGTTTACTCCAACTCTGTGCTCAGGGGGTTTCTCTCAAGGGTGTTGGGGTCAAACCAACACAGATGGGATGAATCTGGAGGTAAGGGCCCCTGCCCCTGCCCTCCCTCTGGGTTTTCCTTTCAGAGTTATCTGCTATATGGGGTTTGTGAAAGAGCCGCTGCTGGAGGAAGAAGGAAAGAATTACTGTCTCTGGTCATAGACAAAGGGAGTGCAGAGACAGAGGCCGGACATTGACAAGCCCACGGAGTAAGTCCTGCCCTGGGCAGCTTCCCAGAGGGGGATGCTAGAGTCAGAGGAGTGTTTGGGGCTTGGCCAAGGGGGGGCACCATCAAGGACCCTGTGCCTGGTTGTTAGCATGCCAGGCCGCTGCCCGGTTGGCTTGGGCCGCTCAACCAACAGTGGGTAAAGAGGATTTAATGTCTTGCAAGTTCTGCCTTAGGCTCAATGCTTGAGCTTAAGACACAGGTACACCCGGCAGAGCAGAAACCAGCTTTCCCCGTTGAACCCCCTGCATTCCATGGACCACGAGAGCAACTTCCGACCCGAGTCCACCATCCCGATGGAGCCTCGGAGGAGTCCAGAGGAACCCCCCACACCTTGCTGGCAGCCATTTTCATAATCCACACTCTGCAGCAGGTAAGATCTCCTCTCAGCAGACTAATCCAGTCTCCAGCCCCCAGGTTAATCCAGTCTCCAGCCTGGCTTGTCAGAAACCCAGCCTACAAGGACCCACCACGCAGAGACCCGCCATTCAGAGGAGAGTATTTCAAGCGCAGGAATGCTTGAGCCTAAGACACAGGTACACCCGGCAGAGCAGAAACCATTGCGCCGCGCGATTTACCTCCAAATTCAACCCACCCCTCTGAGAGAGTCCCACAAATTAATGAGAATATAGCGCCCGCATGGCAGAGCCTGGCAAGCTGTCCGATGCATGTTCGATATGCCAAATCCAGTAACAGAAATGTTTATTTTCCTGACCCCGAAAGAGCCCTTAATACGGCAGCAGTAAGAAAGGCAAACAAGCAGTGCCAGACAAAATTTCATGGCCATCCTAGGCTGCCAAAACGAAGAAGGACGAAAATGACTGTCTGTACTTTCAATGCACGTACACTGGCATCGGAAGCATATATTGAGGATCTGATGCTGCAAGCAAAAAAGATCAAGTACGACATCATTGGTCTGACTGAGACGAGGAGGCGTCAGTTGCATCATGCTGTATTTGACACGGGAGAAGAATTGTTCCTTGGAACATGCGACGAAAGAGGCATCGGTGGCGTTGGTGTCCTTGTCAACACGAACATGGCCCTAAACATTGATTCATTTGAATGCCTTACAAACCAAATAGGATGATTACACTTGAAGAGATGTGGCCCACTGCCAGCAATTTCCATCTTCATTGTCTACGCACCAACATCCACATACAAAGAAGATGAAATTGAGAAATTCTACATGGAACTAGAGGAGTTCTATAAAAAAGATCACACCTTCTACAAGATCATAGTCGGTGATTTTAATGCCAAGATAGGACCAAGAAGATCGACTGAAGAACTCCACATCGGGACCCATGGCCTAGAATGGAACGAACAGGGTGAGAGACTATCTGAGTTCATCATGTCCACCAAGACCATTCATGGGAACTCACAGTTTCCAGAAAGCTGAAGCGAAACGTTGGACATGGGAATCTCCTGGCAGACAGTTCCACAATGAAATTGACCACATCATCTTAAATCGACGGTTTTGTCTGACCGATGTAGCTGTCGTCCCCAAATTCCAAACAGGATCAGACCACCATCTCCTTCGTGCAAAATTCTACTTCCCGCAACGGGAGAAAAGGCTGCAAAGTTTAGGAAGAGAACTCCCAGAACGACCACCAACTGGGAACTCTTTGGCACCATTGCAGCAACATGGGAAGATACCACCATTGACGACATCGATGAAGAATACAACCGACTGGTTCAGCACCTCCATGATTGTGCGAAGAATGGCGAGAGAGAGAAAGACACAAAAGGACGCCTGTCTTCAGAAACTCTCGAGCTCATTCGCCAACGTGGCAAGGCGCGAGCCTCAGGAGACCAAATGCTAACATCCAAGCTTGCTAAACAGTGCAGAGAAGCGATAAAAGAAGACCTCAAAGACAGAAGAGCAGAAATACTGGAAGATGCAGCAGAAGCCGGGAAAAGCATTCGCACTGCCCGCCTGTCCTTCGCCAACTATAAGACCAAGATGACTGCCCTCCGATGCCCTGATGGATCTATCACATCTTCCAGAAAGGCAATGGAGAAGATTATTCATGACTTCTACTCAAATCTCTTTGATAGCCATGTCCACCTGCCCACATACCAAATTCCACAGGATGGATATGTCATTCCCAACATTCTCCCTTCTGAAATCCGACATGCCATCTCGTCAGTAAAGAAGGGAACAGCACCAGGCCCAGACAAAGTCAGACCCGAACACCTGAAGAATCTGCCGTCGGTACTCATCAATACACTAGCTCGGCTCTTCACACGCTACCTGTCCGAATGCAAGGTGCCCTCCCAATGGAAAACCAGCAGGACAGTTCTACTGTTCAAGAAGGGAGACATTCACGACATCGGCAACTATCGCCCCATCTGCCTGTTGTCTGTCATCTACAAGCTGTTTACACGAGCCATCCTGAACAGGATTAGCAGAACACTAGATGAAGGACAACCATGCGAGCAAGCAGGCTTCCGGAAAGGATTCAGCACAATCGACCATATCCACACAGTAACCAAGCTCATCGAGGTTTGTAGGGAGTACAAGATGCCGCTCTGTCTCACGTTCATTGATTTACAGAAAACCTTTGATTCTGTGGAGACTGAAGCAGTCATCGAAGCCCTAGCCAAACAGGGTGTTCAAACCCAATACATCAAGATCCTTCGTGAGCTGTGTTACGGATTCACCACCAGGATCTCACCATTCTACAAAGAAGTGATCATTAATGTGAAAAGAGGGGTTCGACAGGGTGATACCATTTCACCAAAACTCTTCAGCACCACCCTCGAGAACATCATGCAACAATTAGAATGGGAAGGAATGGGAGTGAAGATAGATGGTCTGCAACTACACCACCTCTGCTTCGCTGATGACATCGTTCTAATAACACCAAACATTAGCCAAGCGGCACAAATGCTGGCTGACTTTGACCGAGAATGTGGAAAGATAGGTCTACAGCTGAATCTAAATAAAACTATGTTCATGAAGAATGAACTAGTTGCAGAGGCCCCATTCACTCTCAATGGAACAAACATCTCTGAATGCAGCAGTTATGTGTACCTAGGTCGAGAATCAACATGATGAACGACCTAAAACCTGAGCTGCGCAGGAGGAAGAGAGCAGCATGGAATGCCTTCAAAGGCATCGAAGAAATAGCTAAAAGGACAAAGAACCTCCGGCTCTGGGCACATCTCTTTGACTCCACCGTTCTCCCTGCATTAACATACGCCTCAGAGACCTGGGCCCTACGAAAGCAGGATGAGAATGCTATTCGGGTCTCCCAGAGAGGAATCGAAAGAGCTATGCTTGGAATATCACACCTCACTCAAGTGAGAGAAGGAATCCAGAGTTCTGACCTCCGTCGCTATTCCAGAATCAGGGATGCTGTCTCGTTTGCCAAGGCATCGAAAATCAGATGGGCTGGACATGTAATGCGATTTGGAGACAACCGCTGGACTAGAGCCATTACCGACTGGATCCCACAGGATGTCAAAAGATCACGTGGCCGCCCACCTACAAGATGGTCAGACTTCCTTGTAAAGACCCTGAAGGAACGGTTTGAGGCTCTTCATATTCCTGAATCAACCAGATGCCATTGGGCTACATTGGCATATGATAAGGTCCAATGGAAATGTTACTGGCGCCCGCTCGAGCAAATCGATGAATAATGGGATTCAAGTGATCAAGTGATCAAGTGAAGTTCTGCCTTTGAGACAAGGTTAGGATTTGATGGAGTTTCCCTTGTCCGCTGCATGGCGGGGCCCTCAGGAAACAGGTGCCGGTGTCTCTTCTCCTCTGTCACAATCCATGGGCAGATCAAATGGGACGTTTCTGACTGAGCATTCAGCTGTGGTGCCGCTGCTCAAGCAAATCTCCTAATCAGGAGTTTGGTTCTTAAGGAAGCTGGTTACAGGGGATGGATCACTGCTCAGTCACCCCTGTCCTCTGGGGCCTCCTCCTGTCCAGTTCTGGCCACCATAGGAGGCTGTGGAGAAGGCAACTGGACATACACATCCTCTGAGTTTCCATTCTGGCTTGTTTTTATTTGGGGGCAGGAGTGTAACACAGGCCATGAAGAGGGAGGCTGGGCCCTTGGGAGGCAGCAGGAATTCTCACATTGGTACAGAGCAGGCGCCCAGTCTGCCCCACCTGCACTGCTCCCATGGCCCTGCAGCTGTCCCACAGCGATGAGCGAAGGAGAGGAGGCGGTGGAGCCCGCAGTTGAGTTCATGACCTAAGAGCAAGATCAAAAGGGCTGGTGCGGGGGACAGTGTCTGAGCACGTGTCTCCTGGCTGGGGTCTATATGACTCTGATGCCTGTCCTCACTCCTGTCCACAGATGCATGGGCAAGATACAGCAGCGCACTGCCTTTTGCCACAGTGGGTCAGTTATCGCTGTTCCCTCCAGCAACACTGAGCTGCATTTAACAGCACCTGCCAAAACTGTCACCTGGGCTCTGAGGAGCAGCAGCGGCACTCCCAGGGGTTGAGCAAAAGCAGTTCCTGCATGAGCTGCAATATGAGAGGGACTTTGGGATGGAAGTAAAGGAAGTTTTAGTGAGGGCTATGCACCATCTGAAGGAGACAAAGGTGAGTCGGACAGGCGCTCAGGGCAGGAAGGCAGCAGCCGGCTCTTTCCCTGCATCTCACCGAAGCCCCTTTCCTGCATGGCTTCTCAATCAGACACAGGAGGAGGACCAGCATGTCCAGGCTAGCTGAAGTCACGACCGTGCCCTAATAAAGGGAAAAGGTTCACTGGGTTGGAGAAGCCCCCTTTGAGGGTCAGGGGCAAGGCTACAGGGAAGGTGGATCAGTGTCAGGGGAGAATTTGGGATGCCGGGGATCAAAGCCATTTCAGTTATGTGCAAGGCAAGCGCTCTACCACGGTGCTGTTATTCCAATCTGAACCCCTCCAACCATGTTGTTACATGTAGACACATTTCTCTCTGCTTTTCTTCATTCTGCAGAAACCCAGGTTCTCTGGTAAAAACATATTCTTCTTTACTCTCCCTTCATAACTTTCTGAGTAAATATCTTTTCATAAAAGTGATCTGTCTTTTTCATCATTTTTTACGTGGGAGTCACACCCGGCAGGGCTCAGGTGTTTCTCCTGTCTCTGCACTCAGGAATTATTCCTGGCGGTGCTGGGGTAGCATTGGGATGTCGGGGATCGAACCTGGGCCTGCACAGGCCGGCCGAGTGCAAGGCAAATACCCTACCTGCTAGACCATCATTCAGCCCCTATATTTCTTAAGAGAGAAAGAAGAAAAAGAAGGAAGGAAGTAAGAAAGGAAGGAAGGAGGGAAGGAAGGAAGGAAGGAAGGAAGGAAGGAAGGAAGGAAGGAAGGAAGGAAGGAGGAAGGAAGGAGGGAGGAAGGAGGGAAGGAGGGAGGGAAGGAAGGAAGGAAGGAGGGAAGAGGGAAGGAAGGAAGGAAGGAAGGAAGGAAGGAAGGAAGGAAGGAAGGAAGGAAGGAGGGAGGGGAGGGAGAGAAGGAAGGAAGGAAGGAGGGAAGGAGGAGGGAGGGAGAGAGGGAAGGAGGAGGAGAGGAGGGAAGGAGGGAGGGGAGGGAAGGAAGGAAGGAAGGAAGGAGGAGGGAAGGAGGAGGGAGGGAGAGAGGGAAGGAGGAAGGGAGGAAGGAGGAGGAAGGAGGAAGGAGGGAAGGAAGGAAGGAAGGAAGGAAGGAAGGAAGGAAGGAGGAAGGAGGGAAGGAGAGGGAAGGAGAGAGGGAAGGAGGGAGGGGAAGGAGGGAAGGAAGGAGGGAGGAAGAGGAGGAGGAGGAGGGAAGGAAGGAAGGAAGGAAGGAGGGAGGGAAGGAAGGAAGGAAGGAAGGAAGGAAGGAAGGAAGGAAAGGAAGGAAGGGAAGGAAGGAAGGAAGGAAGGAAGGAAGGAAGGAAGGAAGGAAGGAAGGAAGGAAAGGAAGGGAAGGAAGGGGAGGGAAGGAAGGAAGGAAGGAAGGAAGGAAGGAAGGAAGGAAGGAAGGAGGGAAGAAGGAAGGAAGGAAGGAGGAGGGAAGAAAGAAGGAAGGAGGAAGGAAGGAAGGAAAAGGAAGGAGGAGGGAGAGGAAGGAGGGAGAAAAGGAAGGAAGGAGGAAGGAAGAGAGGAAAGGGAGGGAAGGGAAAGAGGGAAGGGAAGGAGGGAGGGAAGGAAGAGGAAGGGAGGAAGGAGGAAGGAGGGAAGGAAGGAAGGAAGGAGCAAGGAAGGAAGGAAGGAAAAGAAGGCAGGTAAAGGAAGGCAGGAAATGAAAGATACTTTTAATTTTGATTATTTTGAGTCACATCGTTGATGCTCAGGGGTTCCTCCTGGATCTGCACTCAGGAATTACTCCTGGATGTGCTCAGGAGCACGTCAATAGACTATCATAGATATGCTGCCAAAAATCAACATGTGACATCACAGTAGCCACCATCTGCTGGTCCTGTGTCTTCCCCATCAGAGGAACAGTTCAGAACGCAGCAGGATTTCTTTGTTTCCTTTGCTGTTATTACTAAGCAGGATGGACTAGGGCAAAACAAAGTTGGACATTCTGGGGTTCCTGAATATATAATGAAAGAATTTTAAAAGGCTCTTAATTATATGGGCCAAATTCTTCGTATTGTTATGAGTTATTAGTGGGATGGTCTAGTCAGAAGCTGTAGATCACTCACAATTTGAGTTTGATTGCAAAATGGCATTAACTCCTGAGCAATATGCTCAGTGGAGAACACGGTTTGCAGAAGAGGCTTATTAGATGTCTAGGGATAACCCAAACCAGAGGTGAAACTAGGGGCAAAACCTTAGATACTGTAGCTGGCATTGGAGCAGCTGCTTTCCATTTTAATGCGCCTTGCTAACATGTACACAGGTACACCCGGGGGAGCAGAAACCAGCTTTCCCTGTTGTGTGCGGCCTTTGCGGCCTTGCGATTTACCTCCAAATTACCGTAAATATTCTACCCACCCCTCTGAGAGAGCCTGACAAAGTAATGAGAATATAGCGCGCGCATGGCAGAGGCTGGCAAGCTGTCTGATGCGTGTTCGATATGCCAAATCCAGTAACAGAAATGTTTATTTTCCTGACCCCGAAACAGCCCTTAATACAGCAGCAGTAAGAAAGGCAAACAAGCAGTGCCTGATAAAATTTCATGGCCATCCTAGGCTGCCAAAACGAAGAAGGACTAAAATGACTGTCTGTACTTTCAATGCACGTATGCTGGCATCGGAAGCATATATTGAGAATCTGATGCAGCAAGCACAAAAGATCAAGTACGACATCATTGGTCTGACTGAAACGAGGAGGCATCAGTTATATCATGCTGTATTTGACACCGGAGAAGAATTGTTCTTTGGAACATGCGATGAAAAAGGCATTGGTGGCGTTTTTGTCCTTCTCAACACGAACATGACCGTAAACATTGATTCATTTGAATGCCTAACAAACCGAATAGGACGATTACACTTGAAGAGATGGGCCCACTGCCAGCAATTTCTATCTTCATTGTCTACAAACCAACATCCACATACAAAGAAGATGAAATTGAGAAATTCTACATGGAACTGGAGGAGTTCTATAAAAAAGATCACACCTTCTACAAGATCATAGTCGGTGATTTTAATGCCAAGATAGGACCAAGAAGATCGACTGAAGAACTCCACATCGGGACCCATGGCCTAGAATGGAACGAACAGGGTGAGAGACTATCTGAGTTCATCATGTCCACCAAGACCATTCATGGGAACTCACAGTTCCAGAAAGCTGAAGCCAAACGGTGGACATGGGAATCTCCTGGCAGACAGTTCCACAATGAAATTGACCACATCATCTTAAATCGACGGTTTTGTCTGACCCATGTGGCTGTCGTCCCCAAATTTCAAAGAGGATCAGACCACCATCTCCTTCGTGCAAAATTCTACTTCCCGCAACAGGGAGAAAAGGCTGCAAAGTTTAGGAAGAGAACTCCCAGAACGACCACCAACTGGGAACTCTTTGGCACCATTGCAGCAACATGGGAAGATACCATCATTGACAACATCTATGAAGAATACAACCGACTGGTTCAGCACCTCCATGATTGTGCGAAGAATGGCGAGAGAGAGAAAGACACAAAAGGACGCCTGTCTTCAGAAACTCTCGAGCTCATTCGCCAACGTGGCAAGGCGCGAGCCTCAGGAGACCAAATGCTAACATCCAAGCTTGCTAAACAGTGCAGAGAAGCGATAAAAGAAGACCTCAAAGACAGAAGAGCAGAAATACTGGAAGATGCAGCAGAAGCCGGGAAAAGCATTCGCACTGCCCGCCTGTCCTTCGCCAACTATAAGACCAAGATGACTGCCCTCCGATGCCCTGATGGATCTATCACATCTTCCAGAAAGGCAATGGAGAAGATTATTCATGACTTCTACTCAAATCTCTTTGATAGCCATGTCCACCTGCCCACATACCAAATTCCACAGGATGGATATGTCATTCCCAACATTCTCCCTTCTGAAATCCGACATGCCATCTCGTCAGTAAAGAAGGGAACAGCACCAGGCCCAGACAAAGTCAGACCCGAACACCTGAAGAATCTGCCGTCGGTACTCATCAATACACTAGCTCGGCTCTTCACACGCTACCTGTCCGAATGCAAGGTGCCCTCCCAATGGAAAACCAGCAGGACAGTTCTACTGTTCAAGAAGGGAGACATTCACGACATCGGCAACTATCGCCCCATCTGCCTGTTGTCTGTCATCTACAAGCTGTTTACACGAGCCATCCTGAACAGGATTAGCAGAACACTAGATGAAGGACAACCATGCGAGCAAGTAGGCTTCCGGAAAGGATTCAGCACAATCGACCATATCCACACAGTAACCATGCACATCGAGGTTTGTAGGGAGTACAAGATGCCGCTCTGTCTCACGTTCATTGATTTACAGAAAGCCTTTGATTCTGTGGAGACTGAAGCAGTCATCGAAGCCCTAGCCAAACAGGGTGTTCAAACCCAATACATCAAGATCCTTTGTGAGCTGTATTACGGATTCACCACCAGGATCTCACCATTCTACAAAGAAGTGATCATTAATGTGAAAAGAGGGGTTCGACAGGGTGATACCATTTCACCAAAACTCTTCAGCACCACCCTCGAGAACATCATGCGACAATTAGAATGGGAAGGAATGGGAGTGAAGATAGATGGTCTGCAACTACACCACCTCTGCTTCGCTGATGACATCGTTCTAATAACACCAAACATTAGCCAAACGGCACAAATGCTGGCTGACTTTGACCGAGAATGGGGAAAGATAGGTCTACAGCTGAATCTAAAGAAAACAATGTTCATGAAGAATGAACTAGTTCCTGAGGCCCCATTCACTCTCAATGGAACAAACATCTCTGAATGCAGCAGTTATGTGTACCTAGGTCGAGAAATCAACATGATGAACGACCTAAAACCTGAGCTGCGCAGGAGGAAGAGAGCTGCCTGGAATGCCTTCAAAGGCATTGAAGAAATAGCTAAAAGGACAAAGAACCTCCGGCTCTGGGCACATCTCTTTGACTCCACCGTTCTCCCTGCATTAACATACACCTCAGAGACCTGGGCCCTACGAAAGCAGGATGAGAATGCTATTCAGGTCTCCCAGAGAGGTATCGAAAGAGCTATGCTTGGAATATCACACCTCACTCAAGTGAGAGAAGGAATCCGGAGTTCTGACCTCCATCGCTATTCCAGAATCAGGGATGCTGTCTCGTTTGCCAAGGCATCGAAAATCAGATGGGCTGGACATGTAATGCAATTTGGAGACAACCGCTGGACTAGAGCCATTACTGACTGGATCCCACAGGATGTCAAAAGATCACGTGGCCACCCACCTACAAGATGGTCAGACCTCTTTGTAAAGACCCTGAAGGAACGGTTTGAGGCTCTTCATATTCCTGAATCAACCAGAACCATTGGGCTACATTGGCAGATGATAGGGTCCAATGGAAATGTTACTGGTGCCCGCTCGAGCAAATCGATGAATAACGGGATTCAAGTGATCAAGTGATCAAGCTAACATGTTGCTTATGAAAGACCTTGCCACCTAGCTTGTCATATAGTAAAACACCTTCCAAACTGTGCACCTTTAAATTGTAACCTTCGAGGGCAAACTTCTAATCTGCTTTGGCAGATGAATGTCACTCATTTCCTACCCATTCACTCCTTGGTCTTTTTTCATGTTACCACTGACACCTTCTATAGTTTTGTTTGGGTAATGGATGGGGACAAGACTTTACATGCTTGTATTCATTTATTGTCTTGTTTTGATGGATTGCCTAATGAAATTTAAACAGATAATGGCCCAGATTATAGTCGCTGTACCTTTAAAGATGTTTCCCTGGTGTGGCAAATTCAGCAGACCACCTGCATGGCATTCCTAATAATCCCCAGGGCCAAAAATTGTTGAAAGAGTCCACAGTACATTAAAGAAATCTTCTTTAGTCTCAATTAAAAACAAAAAAGGAGGAATAGGACCTCCTCTAATGGAGTCCATCAAACGTTTTTAACATCTTTTTACTTTACATTTTTAAAATCTACACAAAAAACAATTTTTTGAATGTCGCCTTTCTAGAGCAGAAAACCATTTTTCAGGGACTGGAGCAATAGCACATTTGGTAGGGTATTTGCCTCGAATGTGGCTGACCCTGGTTCGATTCCCTGGTATCCCACATGTTCTCCAAAGTTCTGCCAGGATTAATTCCTGAGTGCAACCAGGAGTAAAACCCTTGAGCATTTCTGGGTGTTAATCAAAAAGGAAAAAAAAACCTTTGAAAACCAGCTGAACCTAAAGGAAAGGTATTGGCTTGAGCAAAGATTTATTTTCAATAACAATGGTTTATTTGCAAACTGGATTGAAAGGTGCCCCTCTATGGCAGGTGCTGGCTTGGCACGAGGAATGATCCCATCTGAAACCTGTAACAATTGTCAAGAGCATTTTGAGCCCAAAGGTAGGGAGCCATTCCTGGCAGCGTTAGAGTTTACTCCAACTCTGTGCTCAGGTGTTTCTCCCAAGGGTGTTGGGTTCAAACCTTCATGCAAAGCAGGTAATGAGCCTCCGGGAAACTGAATCTTCATCTCTGGACAAGCCCCTATAGGTGAGTGGGGCAGTGACCAAGATACAAATATAGTCCACAGAATGGAAAAGAATATTCACCCAAAAACCCATCTGATAAGGGGTTTATGTCCAGGATATATCAGGCACTGGTAGACCTTTATAAGAAGAAAATGGCCAAGCTCATCAAAAAATGGGGAGAAGAAATGAACAGAAACTTCAACAAGAAAGAAATTCTTATGGACAATAGATGTATAAAAAATGCACATGATCATGAATCATCAGAGAGATGCAGATCAAAACAACAATGAGATATCATCTTACACGTCTTACACAAGGAGATTGGCCCTGAGAAAAGAACTTTAAAAAGTCAATGTGGGATGCTCTTCCTCTTTATTTTTCTGCTCTTTTCTCTGTTCTTTAAGTTGGAGAACTTCTAATCAATCTTTTCATTGCTCTTCTGCCATCTCAACCTGCTGTCGACATAACCTTTTTTGTTTTTTTTTCCAGTTTGTCTGAAATTTCAGGTATAGTATGTTTAACTCCAAATATCTCTTGGTTCTTCAAGTGTCTGGTGATATCTGTCCTCCGAAGAGATCCCACAGAGATTTCACGATCATGATCATGATCTTCTCGTTGATCATCTGTTTGCTAGAGCGGGCACCAGTAATATCTCCATATGTCCTGTCTCATGCCAGTAGAAGCCAAAGGCATCCACTTGCTCCAGGAACATAAAGAGCCTCAAACCATTATATTAGGTCACGGGAATGACCTAACATAAATGTTACTGGAATTTGGCATATCAAATACAACATCGAGAAGCTTGCCAGGCTTGCCGAGCGGGTGGCAAACTGTTTTAGTCACCTCCAAATAAAGCATTTATTGATGAACCGCGGGCCGCAGGCTGCTGCGCGAGCCAGGCTGTGATAGTCTGGTCTGCTGGGTGGAGTTGTGATGAGAGGGAAGTCCGGATGTGGAAAATGGCGGGCCCCATGGAGTAGGGGAGGGGTGGTCTGGCTTGTTGTGAGGTCTGCTGGGGTGGTAGGCAAGGGCTAGAACCCGGCATGCCTCCCAGGCACCCCATTAGCAGCCGGGCACAGGGAGAGCAAGAGAACAGCTCTGTCCCATGTCTGAGAGTCTCTGGTTCAGCATACCTGGGCCGGATTGAAAAAAAAAAAACTGCTGCAACGTGGCTGTCGATGATCCGGGCTGTTTCTTATAGCCAAGAGTATTCCGGTGTCTGTACATACACACGGGCACACACATGCACCGCAGCTTCGTGGCCCACTGAACCATCAAGCAATGCATTGCTCCTTCCATGCATTCATAATTTTAGACAAGGTTGTAATGGAGCGTGGTAGTGTCCTCTTTTTTTTAATGAGTGTTTTCGTTTTCTTCAGATGAAATACACTGAAGTGGGATGACTAGATTGCAAAGTAATTTTATTTTGGGTTTTTAAATGTTTGAAACTTTAATTAAACTCTGATTTACAAAGTTGTTTGTTTATAACTTAGTGGTTTCAGGTATTCAATGCCCTAACACCAGACCTACCACGAATGTGTGCTTCCCTTCACTAGATAGATAGATAGACAGACAGACAGACAGACAGACAGACAGACAGACAGACAGACAGACAGACAGACAGACAGACAGACAGACAGACAGACAGACAGACAGACAGACAGACAGACAGACAGACAGACAGACAGACAGACAGACAGACAGATAGATAGATAGATAGATAGATAGATAGATAGATAGATAGATAGATAGATAGATAGATAGATAGATAGATAGATAGATAGATAGATAGATAGATAGATAGATAGATAGATAGATAGATAGATAGATAGATAGATAGATAGATAGATAGATAGATAGATAGATAGATAAAATAAAAAATTAGTTGGTTAAAGCTTAGTTGGTTAAAGCGCCTGTCTAGTAAACAAGAGATCCTGGGTTCGAATCCCAGCGGTGCCTCAACCGAGCGTCCCGGCTCTCCATGCCTTATCTCCAAGAAACTCCAAACTGCTAAATCATCCCAGTTTCACAGCTACTCTAATATGTGGCCACATATGACAGCTCCAAATTTCATTGCACTGACAGCCTAGTAAAAGCACTGAAAATTTTAGATGGGAAGGTTGCAAAGAAGCCCACCCAGCTCAGTAAGTGAAAACAATAACACAGCAAATACAACCAGCACTAACAACTCAGTAAATCATCAGACCTACCTTAGTAACATCATTATAATATATACGTTACAAGCAATATAAAGTCAGTTATTTTGTGCCTGCTAAGGGAGGCAGACTTGGCAAGTAAGTAGAAACTGGGGACTTTGGTGAAGGGAAGGACACATTTTACTTTATTTCATTTTATTTATTATTATATTTTTGCTTTTGGGGGCACTCCTGCAGTGTTCAGGGGTTTGTTCTGGCTCTGCAGTCAGGAATTACTTGGCAGTGCTCCAGGGGACCTTATGGGATGCTGTAGATTGAACCTGGGCCCACCGACCTACAAGGAAAATGCCATCACCGCTGTGCTATCGTTCCAGCCCCATCATTTGACACTGCCTCAGGAAAGAAAGAATTCTGCAGATTAGCAAGAATTTTGCTTTCCATGGACAATGGTTTATTTCACCATGGACAATGGTTTATTTTCCCTGGACAATGGTTTATTTGGAAACTGGATTGAGAGGTGCCCCTGACTGGCAGGTGCCTGCTTGGCACGAGGAAAGATCCCTTCAGAAAACCTGTAACAATTGTCAAAAAACATTTTTGGGCCCAAAAGTAGGGAGCCATTCCTGGCAGTGTTTAGAGTTTACTCCAACTCTGTGCTCAGGGGTTTTTCCCAAGTGTGTTGGGACCAAACCTTCATGTTAAACGGGTGCTGAGCCACTCAGGGAACTGAATCTTTATCTCTGGACTAGCCCATTTGTCTAATCAGGGTAGGATTTATTTTGTTGAAATGGCCTCTTGTATGTTCCTTGATGGGTCGAATATGGTGATAAATAATTTTCCCACACTCACTAGTTTACTGTTTCTCCTCAGCAGAGCAGTTTTCAGGCTTATATAGAAGTGTGCAGGATAACCAGGACCTTGCTGGGAGGGGGCGGTCTGGGGGAGATGCTGCCTTTCTCACAAGCTCCCTGGCCGGCCCTTGCTGCAATCCTATGGAGAGTGTCTGAGTACCAGCCTATTTCCAAGGGACCATGGAGAGCTTGTCGGCCTTGCCTCAACCTGGTTCTGACCCGTCCATACTGTGTTACTCTCAGACTACACCAGATGGCGATGCCCACCATCAAATCTATTGGCAGAAAGCCTCTCCATTGAAGCAGAAGGCATCTTCAAAGATGAAACACTACTAACAAAGCAACTAGAAGCAAAGATAAACATATGGGACTACATGAAACTAAATAGCTTCTGCACCTCCAAAGAAACAGTGACCAAGATACAAAAGACAGTGCACAGAATGGGAAAGAATATTCACCCAATACCCATCTGATAAGGGGTTTATATCAAGGATATATCGGGCACTGGTAGAACTTTACAAGAAGAAAATGGCCAAAGGGGTTTATATCAAGGATATATCGGGCACTGGTAGAACTTTACAAGAAGAAAATGGCCAACCCCATCAAAAAATGGGGAGAAGAAATGAACAGAAATTTCAACAAGAAAGTAATTCTTATGGACAAAAGATGTATAAAAAAGCACATCATCGTTCATCATCAGAGAGATGCAAATTAAAACAACAATGAGATGTCATCTTACACCACAAAGACTGGCACATACCCAGACGAGCAAGAACAAGATCTGAAGTGGATGTGGGGAAAAGGGAACTCTCATACTTTGTTGGTGGGAATGTTCACTGGTACAGTCTTCCTGGAAAACAATATGGACATTCTTCCAAAGACTAGAAATTGAGCTCCCATTTGACCCAGGCATACCACTCCTGGGGATATGCCCTGGGAAGCCAAAAACACACAAGGCAACACCAATTGCACTTTTATTTTCATAGCAGAACTATTCATAATAGCCAGAATCTGGAAACAATCAGTGTGCCTGAGAACTGATGACTGGATAAACAAAATTTGGCACATCTGTAGAATGAAATTCTATGCAGCTGTTAGGAAAAGTGAAGTTATGAAATTTGCCTATAAATGGATCACTATCACTATCATTATCTTTCTGTTCATCATCAATTTTTTTGAGTGGGCTCCAGTAGCATCTCCATATATCCTGTCTCATGCTAGTAGAACCCAAGGGCATCTGCTCACTCCAAGAACATAAAGAGCCTCAAACCATTATATTAGGTCATGGGAATGACTTTACACAATTGTTAATGGTATTTGGCATATCAAATACAACATGGACAGCTTGCCAGGCTTGCCTTGTGGGTGGCATACTCTTGTAGTCACCTCTAAATACAGCATTTATTGATGAACCGCACTGCTACAAGTGGCTGAGCCGAGCCAGGTTGTGATAGGCTCGTCTGCTGGATGGAGTTCTGATGAGAGGGAGGTCTGGATGTGGAAAATGGCAGCATATATGGAGTGGGGGGTTCATATAAAACTTAATTACACCAAGTGGCATAAAATAATAAAAAGATATGATTTTATTTATATATAATATATATAAATGACTTAGAGATGACTTACAGACATGGGGCAGAGCTGCTACTGGCTCTCCCTGTGCCCAGCTGCTCAGGAGGCTCCCTGGGAGGGATGGTGGGTTCTAGCCCTGGCCCGCCACCCCAGCAGGGCCTCACAAGTCAGATGACCCTTCCCACTCCATGAGGGCTGTTATCTTCCACATTGGACTTCCCTCTGGTCAGAAGTCCACATAGCAGCAGAGGAGCCTATCACAGCCCAGATCATCAACTCTCATCCTGCAGCAGTTTTTTTTTTCAATCATCCCAGGTATGCTGATCCAGAGACTTACAGACATGGGGCAGAGCTGCTACTGGCTCTCCCTGTTCCCAAGTTCTCTCTAGGCACCCACGAGGGATGACGGGTTCTAATCCTGGCCCGCCAGCCCAGCAGGGCCTCACAACAAGCCAGATGACCCTTCCCACCCCATGAGGGCTGCCATCTTCCACATCAGACTTCCTCTCGTCAGAACTCCACCCAGCAGCAGACGAGCCTATCACAGCCGGGCTTGTGCAGCCACTTGTAGCTGATGGTTCATCAATAAATGCTGTATAGAGGTGACTACAAGAGTATGCTACCCACATGGCAAGTCTGGCAGCTGCCTTTGTCGTTTTTGATATGCCCAAATAGTACCAATTATATTAGGTCAAGACCATGACCTAATATAATTGTCTTAAGCTCTTTTGTTCCTGGAGCAAGCAGATGCCCTTGGGCTCTACTAGCATGAGATAGGACATACGGAGATATTACTGGTGTTCCGCTCGAGCAAATAGATGATGAACGGGAAGTTAGTGATAGTGATATAATATATAGAATAGAAAAATTTACAAAAAAATAAATTAATAAATTTGTGTCTACACACAGCTAGAGAATGTGCACCAGTATGATTGCTAATGTGAATGTATTTCTTTTTGAGAAAGATAAAAAAAATTTCTAAAATGAGACTTTAGTAATTTTTAAGGAAACTCAGTGTCTAAATAACACATAATATGTGTCTTAAATAAATGAGTACATAGTATTTGAATACATTTCAATAAGTTGTTAAAAATTAAAATAAAATAAAAATTAATATTAACACAACTGTAAACATGTTACCTCAACTACAAAAAAATGAACAAACTAGAAGAAAAGCAAACAAAGCCCCCATTAAGCTAAAACAAGGAAATACAAACATATATAGAAAAAAAACCAAGAGACGCACAGTGATTTCAAGACAGTTCTCTGAAAGATTGACAAAACATAGAACACATAAATATATTTATCAAGTTTAAATTTTAAAACTGGACTGAAATGACTGAGAAAAAAGCTAATTACATTGATACAGAAATTAGAAAGATCTTCACGGAACATACTGCAAGTGACAACAAATATAGCTGACATGATCAAAATACACTCAAAGAAAAAGAGAAAATTCTCCATCTCAGTGCTCAGGAAATCATCTTTACTGCAGCTAGGGAATGGAACCTGGTGCTTCTACATGCTAAATTTTAGCTATTGCCCTGCCTTCTAGAGAGCAGAATATTTTTAATTGATAACACTACTGTTATTAAAACCACATTGTTCCATTGTCCTGGAAAACAAAATTAATAAAATTTAAGCTAATAGAATACATACTGTAATTTCATGATTCCAGAACTAGAATATTCTTGTGTTAGCTCTGAAATAAACTTGAGTCATCTTTTCTGTTGATCTGATTAGGAAAGTTGTAAAAGTCTTCAAACTAAGAAAATCTGGGCCAGAGAGACAGTACAAAACTTAATCCCAAATTTCATCATTGATTATGCACCATAGAAGAGTGGTTAGGTATCATGTAAAATTCCCCATGGACAAGACTTTTTATCCTCAGTAAGTTCTGAAGTCATTCTCACCATCTCAGATTGTTCCATCAAATTGCTGCCAGGATTTTACATTACTGCTCTTCCTAGAACGTATTCTTGATTACTGAGTGTTATTTTACTGCACGCAAATGTTTTTTACAATTGCAATCTATTTCTCTGGTAGATCAAATTCTCTTAAGAAAGAAGAAACTTTCCATTTCACTAATTAAAAAGGCACAGACAAGACAGTTTTATTAGTGAGCTCTATCATGCATTGAAATCCTTAACCAATGCTCTTCAAATTGTTCCAAAACAGTGGAAGAAAAAATCACTTCAGTTTCTTCTATGTCATTATTACCCTGCTACAAAACCAACAGGGGCCGGAGTGATAGCCCGTCGGGTAGGGCTTTTGCCTAGCACGCGGCTGGCCTGTGCCGGCCTGGGCTTTGATTCCCGGCATCCTATATGGTCCCTGAGCACTGCCAGGAGGAATTCCTGAGTGCAAAGCCAGGAATAACCCCTGAGCGTTGCCGGGTGTGACCCAAAAAGGAATAAAAACAACGCACAACAGGAAATTACAAAAGTACCGATTACTCTTTTAAGTACTTAGACACATACAGAAATCCTCAGTAAAATACTAGCAAAACTTAGTAATATGAACCATCCAAAGATTTATGCTTTTGGACCAAGAAGGAAATATACCATCAACAAAAGTATAAATTAAATTATGAAAATAAAGTC
This sequence comes from Cryptotis parvus, assembly GCA_021461705.1. Taxonomy (NCBI): domain Eukaryota; kingdom Metazoa; phylum Chordata; class Mammalia; order Eulipotyphla; family Soricidae; genus Cryptotis; species Cryptotis parvus. Next base: position 40,903 of record JAJIBD010021725.1, read on the forward strand.
ATTATATATGAAAATGTTACTACATAAAGAAAAATTAACATCTTGAAGAATGCGGAAAAATCAGTTGACAAACACAAAATAACACGATTTCTTGACAAAAACTGAAAAAAAGGACGAAAAGATAACTATCGTTTAATAAAGGAGAGAATAATATACACAACAATAAGAAATCAGCATACTGCAAGACAAAGGATCATGCAATAATAAGAATAAAATTATAAAGAAGTAAGACCAGCTTGATTTGCAGATTACATAATTAGAAGAGTGACACCATGTGTAGGGATGTAATGATTATATGTATTTAAATTATGAAAAGAACACAATCTTATAACATCGGCTCTTATAAAATATAAAATGTGCAGCTTGTGCACTCATGTATATATCTGGCAAAGACATGAGAATGTGTGAGACATATAAAACAATATAGATTCTAGTAATGTTTTTAATAGATATATGAGAATTTTTACTCTATCAGCTGTATTTTTTAATTTTTCCTTTTGTTTCTAAGTAATATTTGTATAATAATTGTTTCTATTATGCTTGATTTTGGGGCACTCCCAGCTGTGCTCAAGACTCACAACTGGCTCTATTGCCAGACATCACGCTTGGTGAGCTTGAGGGACAGTGCTGAGGACTGAATATAGATCAGCCACATGCCAAGAAAGCATTTTATCCACTGTCCTATCTCTCCAGAGTGAAAAAGCCAGAAGAAAAAAAGACAGATATAGAATGACTGCATTTATTTGCATGGCATGAATATATCTACATATATATGTACATATTATGATACCAATATCCAATGTCAGGTGAAATATGGATCAGGAGGTTTTATCAAAGGTGGAAATTTTCACAAACATGTTCGGAGTCAGAGGCTATGTGAGACAGAGAATGGAACAGTTTACTATTAATTGTCGACAGTGCTATTACCAACCTAGTTCTGAGCATTAAATATGGGCAAAAAGATACACATGACAACCTCTTAATGTATGTATTGTAATCCACAACGTGGAAGGGAAGGAAGAGAGAAAGAGAGAAAGAGAAAGAAGAGATAAAGAACCTGCCCTAGAGGCAGGCTAGGAGCAGAAGGAGGGAATCGGGGACAATGGTTGTGGGAATTGAGCACTGGTGGAGGGATGGGGGCTGGATCTCTGTATGACTGAAACCCAAATATGAATCTCTCATGAACATCTTTGTAATTGTATATCTCACGGTGGTATAATAAAATATTAATAAAATGCAATATGAACATGAAAAGAAAAACAATAAAGTTCAGATTGCAAGGGACAGTGAGAAAGGGCCAGATCTGAATATCAGTTTTCTCTTTGATGGGTGAGGGACTGGGGTAGGAAATTTACATGCAGCTACAATCTTTTGAAAAATAATTTACTAAAAAAAGTCTGCTTATAAAATTCATGACAAAATGTAAATACAAGATAACATACAAGATAGGCAAATGTTAGTATATCTCTATTTTGGGTGAGAAATTATGGCTACACTCTAAATGCAATCGGTTGTCTTTTAGGTAAATAAAGTTTTGTGCCCCTTTGTTTACCTAAAAAACTATTGGCAGAAAACTCCTGCAAATGCTAGGTCCAGATTCAGATCTGAAGGTACCTGACGCCCTCATCTTCTTCCTAGTCAGCATGGGTTAGGATAATGAGTGATGATGATGATGATGATGATGGTGGTGGTGGTGGTGGTGGTGGTGATGACGATGCTGTTGATGATGATGATGACGGTGATGATGATTATGAAGATGAAGAAATTGATGATGAAGTTGATGCTGCTGTTGCTGCTGCTGCTGCTGCTGCTGATGACCTCCTTAGTACTAATGGTGTTGCTAAAGTTGTGACCTGGGCAATCTATGTCATTGCTTTTGCTTATTGAAATTAGTGGCCCTCTTCACAATTCATTTTTTTTCTTTTTCTGAAAACATGGCATTGCTCAAGGGTTACTCCTACTAAGCACTCAGGAATAGCTCCTGGGGGTGCTCAGGAAAACATATGGGATGTTGCGGACAGAACCTGGGTCTAGCCGATTGCAAGGAAAGCGTCCTACCCGCTGGATTATCGATCCAGGTCCCTCTACTCAATTGATTTAACAAAGTTGTTCCTAATAATGTGTTACACTCAGTATTCAACCCCAACCTACCACCATTACATTGCCCACACAGTTGCAACTGTCCACACAACAACTCTCCAAGTCTTCCAACAGTGCAACTGCCACACCCGTTTCAAAGGCCCACCACCACAAGTGCACACTACCATTACAACAGCCACCACCATTATTCGCAATTTTTCCAACCAGCAATTAAGCCTGCCCCTAGTGGAGACCCTCAATAATCTATTCTATATTGCTTGCTCTAGTTTTCTAACATGATCTAGCAACGTTTTCTTAGAAGATAGTGCAGATTGTCCAGTCTCACAGTGAACCATTGAGCCCTCTTAAACAAAGTTACTGATACCGTTGTTACAGGATCAGTGTTGTGTGTACATATTTTATTATTGCTTAGCTTCTACTTTACATGTATTGACAGTGTTGTGCTACTTGGCATGGCAGTACAGTAGTTTTTGAGGAATTGCAAAATTTTGAACTGGGTTATAAAGTTGGAGTTCAATTTTTAAGGAGGTGATATTGGCGGATGGACGTGACTGTCAGGCCTTCCCGAAGAACAGGAAGATGTGGGGAGGCAGCTCTCTGGTCATGGCATTTGGGGGGCCCTATCTTGGGTAAGGGCCAGTCCAAAAGGACCCATGGTGGTTGTGGGGTGGGGGAGGTCCCTCAGGCCCACGAGGACTTTGTGACTCAAGTGAGAAGCTGAGCGGTCTTCACTGTTGACGTCACTCTGTGGGAGTTCTGGATTTCTCACTGGTCAAGGGGTTGCAGACCCGTGACCACGCCCATGGCCTCTCCTATAAATCGCGGGGTCCTCCCCTTCTGGCACCATCTCGCAGTGAACCAGTTTATGTGGTGAAATCCTCATACTCTGCATCGCGAGATGTGGCTCCAACCCCCCCGGCTCCGTGTTCCCCTCCTCCACTGTTTGTCTCCTTCCCCGCCCCCTTGTGGCGTCCATCCCCCAACCCTGTGCCAACCCAGACTGGATTGCAGAGGACTCAGCTGGCCAAAGAACGGAAGATGGTGAGAAAAAAGCGCTGAGACTGGGATGTGCAGCCGAGTCTAAGGCCTTGTAATAGCACCCCCACTGTGACCAATGTGTGGGCCGGATGAACCCTTGTCCATCTTGCAGTTCTGGCCCAAGTTGACATTCAGTCTGGCTTTTAGCAGAGTCTGCCGACAGTCAGGACTCCCCGGGACTCTGGGCTAGTGACCTCCAGGGACCCCTCATCCAGGAACTTCCAGGTCCCTCTGTCCCCGTAACTGGACTTCCTAGACTCCAGGTGTCCTAGTCTTTGGTGGATACCGTGTTCCCTGCCCCTACGCAGGGCAGCCACTGTGGCCAGGGACAGGGCCATCAGGGCTCTGTACCCGGCTTGCCTTTCTTTCCTTACTGGAGCTGAGGCTTGGAACCAAGGTTCCAAGCCCCAAGCTCCTAGAGTTTCACCCCACTGGGGTTATTAGTGTTGGTCACCATGTGAGGTTTGGAGGTGTCTGCGAGCACGGGACCCCTTGAGTTGGGCTCTGGCCTACCCTGGTACTTCATAGTTACCAAAGCATTGACAACATTTGGGAGCCACTGTTTGGGTTTTGGACCATGTCCACACTCAGTGTCATGCTGCAGGTGGAAGTGCAGAACCAAAGGACCCGGTCCTCACGGCCGCAGGATGAGTATCTAACCCAGCTCCAGCAGGTCCTGCTCAAGAGCCATAGCATCTGGACAGCTCCCAGCAGCTGGTTTCTGAGAAGGAGGAGCTGCAGTAGCAGGTGCTGCAGCAGAGGCAGCTCCTGGACCAGCTGCAGCAGGAGCGATCCAGAGGGAAGGCGTTGTTGGAGGAAGCCCTAAAGGAGTTGAGGGAGGCCCAGGTGAGAATAGGAGCAGGCGCTCAGGTCAGGAAAGGGCAGCAGGCTCCTTCCCTGCTCCTCACAGACCGCCTTCTCCTTTAGGAGCTCTTCACACACTGGGAGGAAGAGAACCAGCAGCTCCGGGCCCTGCTGAAGTCACAAGCATGCCCTGAGAAGGGTGAGTGGCAGGGCAAAGGATCCCCTGTAGGGAGAAGCCCCTTTGTGAGTCAGGAGCTATGGCTATGGGATGGTGGACCAAGAGGGCTCATGCGGTGAAGGCGATTGTAAATGCAGAGGTGGACAAGACCTTGAAGACCAGTGAAGTGGAGGTAATGATGGAGAAGGAGGCGTCCAAGAACATGAAGACTGTGATGCCAGAGGCGATGTGCTGGTCTCCAATTTCCATCTTATTCCCATTCTTTTACCGAAAAAATGGACTCAACCCTCTCCAAATCATCCAAATCTAGCCCCAACCCTGTCCTTCCCTGCTCTTCCTTCCTGTTCTCCTCTCACCCTTCTCATCCTCCCACATTCCTGCCCCCATGCTCCTCCTCTTTTAGTATTTAATAAAATAAGCAACTTTTGAATCTGGGCATTATGCATGTCCCAAACTCTAGCTACCAGGGATTCCTGAAAGGCAGAAATGTCCACAATATTAGTCAACAGTCATCCACCACTAACCACCACGGCTGCTGGGGCAGAAAAGTCCACGAAATAGTCACCAGGGATACTTGGTAGCAGAAATGTTCACAACAGTAGCTACCAGGAGCTTATCCCCTAGCACCAGTCACATGTTAAGTTGGCAGTTTTGTTCCCCACCTCTAAATACTTGTTTTTCAGGTCAGAAATTTCACTCCCCCACGGGTACAGGTGAGTTCAGAACAGACATGCCCTCCGACAGCTCAGCCAGAAGATTCAGGACAGGTAGAGGCCACCCCCTAAAACTAGGTCTCAGAGAACAGACTGGGTGGAAATTGCCTCCCACACTCCCGATGATTCAGAAATGTTAGGACCATGGGAAAAGCCAAGGTGATGGGCTGCCTGGCAGTAACTCAGGGCACTTTCCCCTTTTAGTGTTGATTTGGGTTGTGTGCAGAGGGCCCAGAGAGCAGTTTATGTGCCTCAGGGCAGGCTCTGCATGCAGGGCCTCAAGTCCATTCCCTGGCACCACATGACATCCTGAGCACAAAAGCAGGAGTACCCTGAGAAATCCATAAAACAGAAAAGTCTCAGATAGATCCACACAATAAGGCTCCATAGAGCAGTTGCTTTGTGGTTGTGGGGAGGGGTTCATTGTGTTAGAGGAAACGCTGCTCTGTGGGGGCAAACGAACCCCCTTTCTGATCCACGTTAAACCTGGGCCACTCAAACCTTAGCCTTTGACTGGAAGGATAGCACAGTGGGGAGCACTTTTGCCTTGCTTGGGCCAATCTGCCTTCAATTTGCAGCATCCCATTTGGTCCCCTGAACACAGCCAGGAATAATTCCTGAATGCAGAAACAGTAGTAATGCTGAGCATCACTGGGTGTGACCCCAAAAAAAATCTCTTGGCCCTTATGGACCCCAAATCCAAACAACAGTCTGAGCTGGGAGCTTCCACTCCCTGGAACATTTTCTGTTCTGGGGATGGCTCCCCTGTTGCTAATGGAGTGGGAACCATCAGATCGTCCGAGTTGTAGGCATTATTTGGCATATTTGAGTGAATAATAAATTGGTAGAACAGGGTAGGGCAGGAGGGTCTGGGACGGCTCTCACTGTCCTGTTTCCATTATTGTTAAAATCAAGAGATAAGTGTTTATACTAGGCCCTGTGGGTGTGTGTCACTGGAAACGGGTGGATGCTGACTTTACGATTGTGAGAGACTATGCCAATGGATCTCAACATGTCCAGAGCCTGTCACCTGCCAGTCATCCCCAGGTGACACCAGTCAAGGGAGACCAGGAGAATCCACTCTAAGGATTAAGGTTCAAAAACTTGATGCGTCCTCAGCAGGGCAAGCCGGATCGCGATACCCCAACACTGCAGCACCTCCGTGGCCTGACCACACCCCTGTTGCCTCCTCCTGTCCCCTCGGCAGTGCCCAAGCGCAGTGAAGTAGGCGTCCTAATCCTGAGTGGGTGCAGGCTGAGAAGCTGCAGAAGAGAAAGCAAAGAACCAGTGTCTGGTACAGACAGAGACAGACTGAGCTCTGACTGGAGTAAGGGGCTGCAACTTCTGGGCTGAGTTGCCAGATATACCCCAGGGAGTTACCTGCTGTGAAACATCAGCCGGGCATGGGTTCCATGCTGTGTTCAACTTCATGCCTCCTATGATGGTTCAGATGGAGAAGAGCACCTGAAAGTCACCATGGTCCTCCCTCAGGCCCGCCTCTCGCTTCTCCAGCTGAGGAGTGATGGTCAGCAAGTCTGTGGGTAACAAACAGACAAAGGAGCGAGTCATTCACCTCACAGCTTTCTACCTGTGCTACATCACAGCAAACACCTTAGGCCAAAAGACAATACTGGATGCGCAAAGCCCTGCACTATCCACTCTTGGAGAGATATTCGGCCATGCTCTGCAGGGGTGTCACCAAGCAAAGCCTCTCTTCCATGTTTTCCACAGGTGTGGGAAGAAATTGACAACACCAAAAGAGTGTAAATGAGGGGGAAATGTAAAGAAAACAGGAGGGTGGTGACCCCTGAGAGCGACCAGCCAGACCAAGCCTCCTGCCACATTTGCCTTCCGCATACCTGCTGTCACCAGGCAGTGAAAATAAGCCTCCAATGAGCCTGAACCTTGACAGCAGTCGGGCAGCCTTGGCATCTCCCATCCTGGGGAGGCAGCACGTTACTGCCGATCTGCTGGACGGGGCGGAAACACAGCCCGTGAGTCTCCTCCACATTGGCTGAGCTCACTCTGCTTGAGCAAGGGTCGCCAACACGAATGCCCCCCGTCCATGTGCCCATCCCAATGGCTTCGTCATATGCTGAAGCACTGGGCAGAGGGTTGGTGTAAGCAGGCTGGCCACTGCGCAGGGCTCTTGGGGTCTAGAGTTGGGGGTAGGATGTACTGAGACCTTATAGTTCGCTTTTGTCCGTTACAGGCAGTTACAGGCAGTTAGAAGTTCCAGTTTGTGGCTTTTGTTTTCAAGCCCCTGTTGTCTTCTGTGCTTTGTGAGTTTTGTTTGCTTTTGTTTTGTTTTCTGGCCATGCTTAGCAATGCTCAGAGGTTTCTTCTGGCGCTGTACTCAGGAATCAGTCTTGGGGAATCACTTTTGGTGGGCTCAGGGGTCCATTTGAGATGCCAAGAGTCAAACCTAAGCCAACTGCATGCAGGAAATGCCCTGCTTGCTGCACTATCATTCTGGTCCCCCTGTGCTCTCTCTTTTGCTGTTTGTTTGCTTTTATTGTGTACTTGGTTGTTTTTTTTTTCATTTTGTGTCACAACTGGCATTGCTCAGGCTTACTCCCTGTCTCTATGCTCAGGAATTTTTCCTTGTCGTGCTCAGGGGAGTTTAAGGGATGCCAGGGATCTAACCCATTTCAGTCATGTGCAAGGCAAATGCTCTACCCACTGTGCTGCCATTCGCCCTTCCCCCCCCCCGACCATGTATTCACATGACACACATTTCTCTCTGCTTTTTTTCCATTCTGGGGCAACCCAGGTTCTCTACTAAATATGTATCCTCTTTACTCTCCCTTCATAGCTTTCTACGTAAATATCTTTTCATAAAAATGATCTTAAGAGAGGAGAAGAGAAGGAAAGAAGGGAGGAAGGAAGGAAGGAAGATAGGAAGGAATGAAGGAAGGAAGGAAGGAAGTTAGGAAGGAAGGAGGGAAGGACGGAAGGAAGGAAGGAAGGAAGGAAGGAAGAAGGAAGGAAGGAAGGAAGGAAGGAAGGAAGGAAGGAAGGAAGGAAGGAAGGAAGGAAGGAAGGAAAGGAAGGAAGGAAGGAAGGAAGGAAGGAAGGAAGGAAGGAAGGAAGGAAGGAAGGAAGGAAGGAAGGAAGGAAGGAAGGAAGGAAGGAAGGAAGGAAGGAAGGAAGGAAGGAAGGAAGGAAGGAAGGAAGGAAGGAAGGAAGGAAGGAAGGAAGGAAGGAAGGAAGGAAGGAAGGAAGGAAGGAAGGAAGGAAGGAATTTAGATAGGAAGGAATGATGGAAGAATTTAGATAGGAAGGAATGATGGAAGAAAGGAAGGAAGGAAGGATGGAAGAAAGGAGGGAAAGTAAGAAGAAAAGGAAGGTAGGAAGGAAGGAATTAAATAGGGGGCACACTGGAAAGAATCTTTAAAATAAACACAATTGAGTGGGAAACATAGCTCAATAAATGGGGTCTTGCCGAGTTTCACTCCCCAGCCTTACTTATGCGCGCCTGAGCCCCACCAGGGGTGGTCCCTGAACAGAGTCAGGTGTGGCCTACAAAGCAAAACGAAATCCAAAGGAAACAGGGCCTGAGAGACGGCTCAAAGAACTGAGCACTTCTTCGCCCATGGGAGGCTAAGGTTCAGTCCTTAGCCCCCCATTGCTCCCCTGCTCCTCCGGTATGAGCCCCAACGTTGAGTTTCAGGTCACCACCGAGCGCTGCTTGGTGTGGCCCCAAAGTTACAACAGAGGCACCAGGTCTACAGAAGCTGCAAAGTCAAAAATACGTTTAATTTTCATTATTTTGAGTCACATCGTTGACGCTCAGGGGGTTCCTCCTGAACCAGCACTCAGGAATTACTCCTGGATGTGCTCAGGAGTACGTCGATAGACTGTCATAGATATGCTGCCAAAGATCAACATGCGACGTCACAGGAGCCACCTTCTACTGGCCTAGTGTCTTCCCCATCAGAGGAACAGTTCAGAACACAGCAGGATTTCTATGTCCTTCCCAGTTATTACCAAGCACTATGAACTAGGCCAAAACAAAGCTGGACATTCTGGGTTTCCTGAATATATAATGAAAGAATTTTAATAGGCTCTTACTTATGTGGGCCAAACTCTCTATATTGTTATTAGTTATTAGTGGGATGGCCCAGCCAGAAGCTGTAGATCACTCATAACTTGAGTTTGATTGCAAAACGGCATTAAATCCTGAGCAGTATGCTCAGCAGAGGACATGCTTTGCAGAAGAGGCTTATAAGATGTCTAGGGATAACCCAAGTCAGGGTGAAACTAGGGGCGAAACCTTAGATACTTTAGCTGGCATTGGAACAGCTGGTTACATTTTAACGTGACTTGCTAACATGTTGCTTATAAAATACCTTGCCACCAAGCTCAACATATAGTAAAAACACCTTTCCAAAATGTGGACCTTTAAATTGTAAGGTCCACATTTTAAATTCCATCAAGCCTTGGAACCGTCCTTGATGACACACTTCTAATCAGCTTTGGCAGATGGATGTCACTCATCCATCAGTTCACTCCTTGGTCCTTTTTACATGTTACCACTGACACCTTCTCTAGTTTTGTTTGGGTAACCCCGGCTAAAGGGAAAAAGACTTTACATCCTTGTGTTCATGGTCTTGTTTTCATGGATTGCCCAATGAAATTTAAACAGTTAATGGCCCAGCTTATAGTAGCTGTACCTTTTAAAGATGTTTGCCTGCTGTGGCAAATTCAGCAGACCACTGCCATGGCATTTCTTTTAATCCCCAGGGCCAAGCAATTGTTTAAAGAGTCCACAGCACATAAAAAATCCTCTTTCATTTCAATTAAAAACAAAAAAGGATCATTAGAACCCCTCTAATAGAGAACAACAAACATTTTTAACATCTTTTTTGCTTTACATTTTAAAAATCTACCTCAAAAATACAATTTTTTGAACGTTGTCTTTCTAGAGCATAAAACCATTTAGAAGGGGCTGGAGCAACAGTAAAGTGGATGGGTATTTGCCTCGCATGTTGATGACCAAGGTTCGATTGCATTGTATACCACATGGTCGCCCAAGTACTGCCAGGATTAGTTCCTGAGTGCAACCAGGAGTAAAACCCCTGAGCATTTCTTGGTGTGAATCAAAAAGGTAACAATCCCTTCAAAACCTGCTGAACATAAACAAAAGGTATTGGCTTGAGCAAAGATTTATTTTCAAGAACAATGGTTTATTTGGAAACTGGATTGAGATGTGCCCCACTCTGGCAGGTGCCGGCTGGCATGAGGAATGATCCCTTCCGAAACGTGTAACAATTGTCAAGAGCATTTTTGGGCCTGAAGGTAGGGAGCCATTCTTGGCAGTGTTTAGAGTTTACTCCAACTCTGTGCTCAGGGGTTTCTCTCAAGGGGTGTTGGGGTCATACCGACACAGATGGGACGAATCTGGAGGTGAGGGCCCCCTGCCCCTGCTCTCCCTCTGGGTTTTCCTTTCAGAGTTATCTGCTATATGGGGTTTGTGAACTAGCCGCTGCTGGAGGAAGAAGGGAAAGTGTTACTGTCTCTCGCCATAGACAAAGGGAGTGCAGAGACAGAGGCCGGACATTGACAATTCCAGGGAGTGAGTCCTGCCCTGGGCAGCTTCCCAGAGGGGGCTGCTAGGGTCAGAGGAGTGTTTGGGGATTGGCCATGGGGAGGGGGCACCATAGCGGACCCTGTGCCTGGTTGTTAGCGTGCCAGGCCGCCTCCCCAGTCGGCTTCGGTTGCTCAGTCAACAGTGGGTAAAGAGGATTTAATGTCTTGCAAGTTCCTCCTTTGAGACAAGGTTTGGATTTGATGGAGTTTTCCTCGTCTGTTGCATGGTGGGGCCCTCAGAAAACAGATGCCGGTGTCTCTTCTCCTCTGTCAGAAGCCATGCGCAGATCAAATGGGACGTTTCTGACTGAGCATTCAGCTGTGGTGCCGTTGCTCAAGCAAATCTCCTAATCAGGAGTTAGGTTCTTAAGGAAGCTGATTACAGGGGATGGATCACTGCTTGGTTCTCCCTGTCCTCTGGGGCCTCCTCCTGTCCAGTTCTGGACACCATAGGGGGCTATGGAGAAGGCAACTGGACATACACATTCTCTGAGTTTCCATTCTGGCTTGGTTTTCTTCTGGGGGGCAGGAGTCAAACACAGGCCATGAAGAAGGAGGCTGGGGCCTTGAGAAGCAGCAGGAATTCTCACATTGGTACAGAGCAGGCGCCCAGTCTGCCCCACCTGCACTGTTCCCCCCGGACCTGCAACTGCCCAACAGCGATGAGCGAAGGAGAGGAGGCGGTGGAGCCCAAGGTTGAGGTGATGACCTAGGAGCAAGACCAAAAGGGCTGGTGCGGGGGACAGACTGTCCATCTCTGCCTGCATGGGGGTCAGTGTCTGAGCACCTGTCTCCTGGCTGGGGTCTATATGACGCTGATCCCTGTTCTCACTCCTGTCCACAGATGCAGGGGCAAGACACAGCAGGGCCCTGCCTGTGGCCACAGAGGGTCAGTTATCGCTGCTCCCTCCAGCAACACTGAGCTGCATTTAACAGCACCTGCCACCACTGTCACCTGGGCTCTGAGGAGCAGCAGCGGCACCCCCAGGTGTTGAGCAAAAGCAGTTCCTGCATGAGCTCAATATGAGAACGGCATTGGGAGGGAATTAAAGGAAGTTTTAGTGAGGGCTATGCACCATCTGAAGGAGACAAAGGTGAGTCCGACAGGCGCTCAGGGCAGAAAGGCAGCAGCCGTCTCTTTCCCTGCATCCCACCGAAGCCCCCCTTCCTGCATGGCTCCTCAGTCAGACACAGGGGGAGGACCAGCATGTGCAGTCCTGCTGAAGTCATGACGGTGCCCTAATAAGGGAAAAGTGTCCCTGGGTGGGAGAAGCCCTCTTTGAGGGATAGGGCCAGGGCTACAGGGAAGGTGGATCAGTGCTCATGGGAGTATATGGGATGCCGGGATCAAACCCATTTCAGTTATGTGCAAGGCAAGTGCTCTACCCACTGTGCTGTTATTCCGACCTGGCCCCTCCAACCATGTTGCCACGTGTACACACATTTCTCTCTGCTTTTTTTCATTCTACAGAAACCCAGGTTCTCTGGTAAATACATATTCCTCTTTACTCTCCCTTCATAACTTTCTGAGTAAATATCTTTTCATAAAATCGATCTTTTTATCGCCCTTTTTTTTGGGTGGGGGTCACACCCAGCAATGCTCAGGCGTTTCTCCTGTCTCTGCACTCAGGAATTATTCCTGGCGGTGCTGGGGTGTTGCAGGACTCCTAAGGGCCGCTGCATCTGCTCTGGATTGCCTCCCGCAAATCACTCCGTAGATAAGGGGGTAGTCTAAATGTGGCAGTTTATCCGACCATGTATGCTGTACTAGCTGGTATAAATATTCTCTCATGCTATCACAATCATCGTGGGACTAGCTAGATCTTACCAGCATATTAGCCTGGCCATGTAGGACACCTAAGTAATTAGACCAGAGAGAAATGCTGTTTGCTTCCAAGCAAACAAGCATGGCTCCCTGATATACTCAAAGGCAACTAAAATATAAAACTACAATGAAGTAGAGGAGACTTGTGAAGGCTTGGAGAAATATTTAACTGGCATTGGTGTTGGTCTTTGGTACAGTGACATGCCATCTCAGAAACCCCCTTCTCTACATTACAAAGGCATTCCCGGCTCAAAACATTAGCACAGTAAAGGCCCTAGGTGAGATGCAGGGAGGGGATTACCTAAGGGCATTGGACCCTCCCTGCTTTCCATAACAGTGAGAGGAAGGTCTGAGTTACAGGGATATAAACTAGCCGGTTCCCCTCTCCCTTCCTTCTTCCTTGTGGGATCTCTCCTTGTGAGCGTTCATCCCCCTTGGAAACTTTTACACGTGGTGGTCGCCATCTTGACCTACACGTGGCTGGGGTTCTAGCCTGGGATCCTAAGCATCGGGTTTTTCCTTTTTGCTGATTTGTATGCCTGAACCTGTGATAAGTAAAGCCTTTAAAACTGCATTGGATTCCTGAGTTTTCATCCGCTCTCGCCGGCTTTGGAGGTAGAAGGGGAACTCGCTTCCCGGCACTGTCGGGGACCCCGGGCGGAGCGCCCCGACACTGGGGTACCATTGGGATGCCGGGATCGCACCTGGGCCTGCACAGGCCGGCCGAGGGCAAGGCAAATGACCTACTTGCTAGACTATCTATCACTCCAGCACCTAGATTTCTTAAGAGAGAAAGAAGGGAAGGAAGGAAGGAAGGAAGGAAGGAAGGAAGGAAGGAAGGAAGGAAGGAAGGAAGGAAGGAAGGAAGGAAGGAAGGAAGGAAGGAAGGAAGGAAGGAAGGAAGGAAGGAAGGAAGGAAGGAAGGAAGGAAGGAAGGAAGGAAGGAAGGAAGGATGAAAGGAAGGAAGGAAGGAAGGAGGGAGGGAGGGAGGGAGGGAGGGAGGGAGGGAGGGAAGGAGGGAAGGAAGGAAGGAAGGAAGGGAGGAAGAAAGGGAGGATGAAAGGAAGGAAGGAAGGAGGGAGGGAGGGAAGGAAGGAAGGAAGGAAGGAAGGAAGGAAGGAAGGGAGGAAGAAAGGAAGGATGAAAGGAAGGAAGGAAGGAAGGAAGGAAGGAAGGATGAAAGGAAGGAAGGAAGGAAGGAAGGAAGGAAGGAAGGATGAAAGGAAGGAAGGAAGGAAGGAAGGAGGGAAAGAAGGAAGAAAGGAAGGATGAAAAGGAAGGAAGAAAGGAAGGAAGGAAGGTAGAACGGAAGGAAGGAAGGTAGTTAGGTATGTAGGAAAGAAGGAAATAGGAGCCTACTGGAAAACATCTTTAAACAAACAAAACAGGGTGGGTAAAGTAGCTCTATAAGTGGGTGCTTGACCAGCTTCACTATCCAGCATCACTTATGGTTCCCTGAGCCCCACCAGGGGTGATCCCTGAGCACAGTCAGTACAGCCTCCAAACCATAACCAAAGCCAAAGGACACAGGGCCAGAGAGAAGGCACAAAGGGCTGAGCATGTCTTCTCCAACAGGAGGTCAAGGTTCAGTCCTCAGACCCCCCATGGTTTCCCAGCTCCTCTGGGATGACCCCCAGCACTGAGTTTCTGGTCACCACCGAGCACTGCTGGTGTGGTCCCAAAGCTACAACAGAGGTGCCAGGTCTACAAAAGCTGCAAAATCAAAAAGACTTTTTAATTTTGATTATTTTGAGTCATATCGTTGATGCTCAGGGGTTCCTCCTGGATGTGCACTCAGGAATTACTCCTGGATGTGCTCAGGAGTACGTCGATAGACTATCATAGATATGCTGCCAAAAATCAACATGTGACATCACATTAGCCACCATTTGCTGGTCCTGAGTCTTCCTCATCAGAGGAACAGTTCAGAACGCAGCAGGATTTCTTTTCTTCCTTTGCTGTTATTACTAAACAGGATGAACTAGGGCAAAACAAAGTTGGACATTCTGGGGTTCCTGAATATATAATGAAAGAATTTTAAAAGGCTCTTAATTATATGGGCCAAATTCTTCATATTGTTTTGAGTTATTAGTTATAACCTGCTGTTGACATAACCTTTTTTGGTTTTTTTTTCTAGTTTGTCTTAAATTTCAGGTATAGTATGTTTAACTCCAAATATCTCTTGGTTCTTCAAGTGTCTGGTGATATCTGTCCTCTGCTGAGATTCCACAGAGATTTACACAATTTTAACATATATTCCATTTGTCTTTCAATGGGTTTTTTTATGGGAATATATTAGTAAATAATGCTTTGAAGATTTTTTTTGATGTACCAAATGTAAACAACTGTAAAATCCACCTGCCTGTTCTTGACCCTCTCTAAAGCAGGAGTTTGCTTCTGATTCAAGGCGGTAGGAGAGAGTCTGTTGCTAAATTTTATTCTTTCTTTTGAGGGTTCACTGGAGTAATCAGAGCGACCCTTATAATGTCCTTGTTGAAAAAGGGAGATTTAAAAAACTAAGCCTCATTTTATTTTATTTTATTTATTATTATTATTTTTTTGCTTTTGGTGGCACTCCCGCTGTGTTCAGTGGTTTCTTCTGGCTATGCAGTCAGGAATTAATTGGCAGTGCTCAGGGGACCATATGGGATGCTGTAGATTGAACCTGGGCCACCGACCTGCAAGGCAAATGCCATCCCCGCTGTGCTATCGCTCCAGCCCCATCATTTGACTTTGCCTCAGGAAAGAAGAATTCTGCAGGTTAGCCAAGAATTTTGCTTTCCATGGACAATGGTTTATTTGACCATGAACAATGGTTTATTTTCCCTGGACAATGGTTTATTTGGAACTGGATTGAGAGGTGCCCCTGTCTGGCAGGTGCCGGCTTGGCACGAGGAAAGATCCATTCAGAAAACCCGTAACAATTGTCAAGAACACTTTTGGACCCAAAGGTAGGGAGCCATTCCTGGCAGTCTTTAGAGTCTACTCCAACTCTGTGCTCAGGGGTTTTCCCACGGGTGTTGGGACCAAACCTTCATGTAAAACGGGTGCTGAGCCACCCAGGAAACTGAATCTTTATCTGTGGACTAGCCCCTTTGTGTAATCTGGGTAGGATTTATTTTGTTGAAATGGCCTCTTGTATGCTACTTGATGGGTTGAGTAGGGTGATAAATAATTTTCCCACACTCACTAGTTTACTGTTTCTCCTCAGCAGAGCAGTTCTCAGGCTTATATAGAAGTGCGCAGGATCACCCGGACTTTGCTGGGGGGCGCGGTCCAGGGGGGAGATGCTTCCTTTCTCACAACTGCCTGGCCGGCCCTTTTTGCAAGCCTATGGAGAATGTCTGAGTACCAGCCTATTCCCAAGGGACCATGGAGAGCTTGTCTGCCTGGCCTCAACCTTACTCTGACCCGTCCGTACTGTGTTACTATCAGTGCCCACCAGATGGCGATGCCCACCATCAAAACTATTGGCAGAAAGCCCTCCAGGACATTGAAGCAGAAGGCATCTTCAAAGATGAAACACTGACACTTTAATGTATGTACTGTAATCCATAATCTGAGGGGAAGGAAAAGAGAAAGAGAGAGAAAGGGAAAGAAATAAAGAACCTGTCATGGAGCAGGGGGGGGGAAGGGGACCGGGACGTGTTGTTGGTGGGAGATGGGCACGGGTGGAGGGACGGGTGGCGGAAACACTGTATGACCAAAACCCAAACATGAACTTTTTAAATTGTATATTTTTTATTTGAATGGAGATGGGCACTGGTGGAGGGACGGGTGCTGAAACACTGTATGACCAAAAACCCAAACATGAACTTTTTAATTGTAAAAAAAAAAAAAAAGATGAAACACTACTAACAAAGCAACTAGAAGCAAAGACAAACATATGGGACTACATGAAAAACAATAGCTTCTGCACCTCCAAAGAAACAGTGACCAATATACAAAGACAGTGCACAGAATGGGAAAGAATATTTACCTAATACCCATCTGATAAGGGGTTTATATCCAAGCTTATATCTGGCACTCGGAGAACTTTACAAGAAGAAAATGGCCAACAGCATCAAAAAATTGGGAGAAAAAATGAACAGAAATTTGATAAATAAAGTAATTCTTATGGACAAAAGATGTATAAAATGCACATCATCATTCATCATCAGAGAGATGCAAATCAAAACAACAATGAGATATCATCTTACACCACAGAGATTGGCACATATCCAAACGAGCAAGAACAAGATCTGAAGTGGATGTGGGGAAAAGGGAACTCTCATACTTTGTTGGTTGGAATGTCCACTGGTACAGTCTTCCTGGAAAACAATATGAACATTCCTCCAAAGACTAGAAATTGAGCTCCCATTTGACCCAGGCATACCACTCCTGGGGATATGCCCTGGGAAGCCAAAAACACACAGGGAAACACGATTTGCACTTTTATTTTCATAGCTGAACTATTCACAATAGCCAGAATCTGGGAACAATCAGTGTGCCCGAGAACTGATGATGGATAAACAAAATTTGGCACATCTGTAGAATGAAATTCTATGTAGCTGTTAGGAAAAGTGAAGTTATGAAATTTGACTATAAATGGATCACTATCGCTACCATTATCTTTCTGTTCATCATCAATTTTCTTGAGTGGGATCCAGTAGCATCTTCATATATCCTGTCTCATGCTAGTAGAGCCCAAGGGCATCTGTTCGCTCCAGGAACATAAAGAGCCTCAAACCATTATATTAGGTCATGGGAATGACCTTACATAATTGTTACTGGTATTTGGCATATCAAATACAACATGGACAGCTTGCCAGGCTTGCCTTGCGGGTGGCATACTCTTGTAGTCACCTCTAAATACAGCATTTATTGATGAACCGCACTGCTACAAGTGGCCGAGCGAGCCAGGTTGTGATAGGCTCGTCTGCTGGATAGAGTTCTAATGAGAGGGAGGTCTGGATGTGGAAATGACGGCCCTTATAGAGTGGGGGTTCATATAAAAACTTAATTACGCCTAGTGACATAAAATAGTAAAAGATATGATTTTATTTATATATAATATATATAAATGACTTAGAGATGACTTACAGACATGGGGCAGAGCTGCTACTGGCTCTCCCTGTGCCCAGCTGCTCACGAGGCTCCTGGGAGCGATGGTGGGTTCTAGCCCTAGCCCGCCACCCCAGCAGGGCCTCACAAGTCAGATGACCCTTCCCACTCCATGAGGGCTGCCATCTTCCACATCGGACTTCCCTCTAGTCAGAAGTCCACCCAGCAGCAGAGGAGCCTATCACAGCCCGGATCATCGACACACACCCTGCAGCAGTTTTTTATTTTCAATCCATCCCAGGTATGCTGATCCAGAGACTTACAGACATGGGGCAGAGCTGCTACTGGCTCTCCCTGTGCCCAGTTCTCACAAGGCGCCCAGGAGGGATGACGGGTTCTAGTCTTGGCCCGCCAGCCCAGCAGTGCCTCACAACAAGCCAGATGACCCTTCCCACCCCATGAGGGCTGCCATCTTCCACATCGGACTTCCCTCTCGTCAGAACTCCACCCAGCAGTAGACGAGCCTATCACAGCCGGACTTGTGCAGCACTTGTAGCTGTGCAGTTAATCAATAAATGCTGTATTTAGAGGTGACTACAAGAGTATGCCACCCACATGGCAAGCCTGGCAGCTGCCTTTGTCGGATTTGATATGCCAAATACCTTTAACAATTATATTAGGTCAAAACCATGACCTAATATAATTGTCTGAGGCTCTTTATGTTCCTGGAGCAAGCAGATGCCCTTGGGCTCTACTAGCATGAGACAGGACATACGGAGATATTACTGGTGCCCGCTCGAGCAAATAGATGATGAACGGGGACATAGTGATAGTGATATAATATACAGAATAGAAAAATTTACAAAAAATAAATTAATCATTTGTGTCTACACACAGCTAGAGAATGTGCACCACTATGATTGCTAATGTGAATGTGTTTCTTTTGAGAAAGAAAAAAAATTCTAAAATGAGACTTTAGTAATTTTTAAGACAACTCAGTGTCTAAACAGCACAGAATATGTGTCTTAAATAAATGAGTACATGGTATTTGAATACATTTCAATAAGTTGTTAAAAAATTAAACTAAAATAAAAATTAGTATTAACACAACTGTAAACATGTTACCTCAAATACAAAAAATAAACAAACAAGAAGAAAAGCAAACGAAGGCCCCCTGTAAGCTAAAACAAGGAAATAAATACATATATAGAAAAAAAAACAAGAGAAGCCCAGTGATTTCAAGATAGTTCTCTGAAAGATTGACAAAACATACAACACATAAATATATTTATCAAGATTAATTTTTAAAACTGGAGGAATGTCCATATTGTTTTTCAGAAAGGCTGTACCACCCGGCATGGATGGTGTCCACCAACAATGGATGTGTGTCCCCTTTTCCCCACATCCACGCCAGCACTTGTTGTTGTTGCTCTTTTGGATATGTGCCAGTCTCTGTGGTGTAAAATATATCTTATTGTTGTTTTGATTTGCATCTCTCTGATAATTAGTGATGATGAGCATTTTTTCATATGTTTTATGGCCATTAGAATTTCTTCCTTGTTGAAGTTTCTGTTCATTTCTTCTTCCCATTTTTTGATGGGTTTGTTTGTTTTCTTCTTGTAAAGTTTTACCAGTGCCTGATATATCCTGGATATTAACACCTTATCAGATGGGTTGGGTGAATATTCTTTCCCATTCTATGGACTGCCTTTGTATCTTAGTCACTGTTTCTGTTGAGGTGCAGAAGCTTTTTAGATTCATGTAGTCCCATATGTTTATCTTTTCTTCTAGTTGATTTGTTAGTGATGTTTCACCTTTGAAGATGCCTTTAGCTTCAATGTCATGGCGTTTTGTTACTATCCCTTTCTTCTCTTTCATTATTCGTGTATAGGAAAGCTACTGACTTTTGGATATTGATTTTGTTCCCTGCCACTCTACTATAGGTATCTATTGTTTCTAGGAGCTTTTTGGTAGAGAGTTTAGGGATCTCTTGGTCATGATGTACAATTTCTTTGATGAAATTTTGGATTGTTTGCAAATATTTTGTTGAAGATTTTAGTATTTGTGTTCATCAGGATGATTGGTCTGTACTTTTCTTTGTTGTGTGTGTGTGTGTGTGTGTGCGTGTGGTCTCTTCCTCTTCGGATATCAGGGTGATATGTGCCTTGTGAAGCTTTTTGGAAGTGCTTTTGTTTCTTCTATTTCCTGGAAGACCTTAAAAGGACTGATAGTGAGTCCTCCTTAAATGTTTGGAAGAATTCACTAGTGAATCCATCTGGACCTGGGCTTGAGTTTGAGCAGAATTTTTAAAATACTTTATTATACCACTGTGAGATATACAATTACAAAGAAGTTCATAAGATTATCATATTTGGGTATCCGTCATACAGTTTTCCAGCCCCCATACTTCCCCAGTGCCCATTTCCTACCACCAGTGTCCCCGATTTCACCCTCCCCCCCCAGCCTGCCTCTATACAGATCTTTATTTCTTTCTCTTCCTCTTCTCTCTCTCTTTCTCTCTACCTTCCCTTACACATTGTGGATTACAATACATACATTTAGAGGTTGTCATGAGTATCTTTTTGCCTGAATTTAATGCTCAGTTCCAGGTTGGTATTAGCACTTTTGACAATTATTAGCACACTGTTCCATTCTCTGTCTTACCTACCCTTGACTCCCACACATTTGTGATAATTTCCACCTTTGACAAGACCCCTGTCCAGGATTGAAACAAAAAAGAAAACTTCCAATTACAAAGTAATATTAAGTATTACTTCTGGATCCTAAATTGTTTTTGGACACAAAGAAAATTTTGTGACAAAGTATTTCTAGCTGTCTGATTATAACTAACTATAGTTTGCACTGTGCATAATTACTGAGAGTCAATTTGCGATATTTTAAGTAAAGTCGCATGTCTGGAGTAAAGTCTGAGGGACTGCTTCTGGAATGGTTATAGCTGTGATCACGTGAATGAGTTTCTGGAGAGCAAAGGTCAGGAACTTGTTGAATTGTCAGGAACACTGGATCAGGTATCAGGAACACTGGAACAATCGTCTTGAGCACTGGAACAGGAGTTTGGAGCACTGGAACAGGTGTCCGGAACACTGGTGTAAGCATCTTGCAGGACGTCTTCAGCAAGGAAGCAATGGCACTGGCAACCATACCTGTAATTTAATCTTGTATCACTTATCTTCCCGTTGTTCATCAATTTGCTCAATTGGGCACCAGTAACATCTCCATACATCCTGTTGCAAGCAAGTGTACCCCAGGGGCATCTGATTTCTCCAGGAACAGGAAAAGCCTCAAACCATATTTCAGGTCATGGAAATGAGGTCGATAATTGTTAACGTTTTTTTGGCATATCAAATAAAGCACGGGTAGCTTCCTGTAAAATATATCTCATTGTTGCTTTGATTTGCATCTCTCTGATGATTGATGATGATGAGCCTTTTTTCATATGTCGTTTGCCCATTCAAATTTTTTCCTTGTTGAAGTTTCTGTTCATTTCTTCTCCCCATTTTTGGTGGTGTTGGTTGTTTTCTTCTTGTAAAGTTCTAGCAGTACCAGATAGATCCTGGGTGTTAACCCCTTGTCAGATGGTTATTGGGTGAATATTCTTTCCCATTATGTGGACTCTCTTTGTATCTTGGTCATTGTTTCTTTTGAGGTGCTGAAGCTTTTTAGTTTCATGTAGTCCCATATGTTTATCTTTTCTTCTAGTTGCTTTGTTAATTGTGTTTCATGTTTGAATCTGCCTTTATCTTCAATGTCATGGAGGGTTTTCCTACATTTTCTTCAATGCATTTTATGGATTCAAGTCTTATATTGATATCTTTAATCCATTTTGATCTTATTTTTGTGCATGGCGTTAGAAAGAGGTCCAAATTAATTTTTTACATGTCACTGCCCAGTTTTCCCAACTCCACTTGTTGAAGAGGCTTTCCTTTCTCCATTTTGGCCTCTTTGCACCTTTATCAAAGATTAAATGATCATGTATTTGAGGTTGGGTGTTAGCATACTCAATTCTATTCCATAGGTCCACAGGTCTGTTTTTATTCCAATACTATGCTGCTTTAATTACTATTGCCTTGTAGTATTTTGCTTTGAAGTTTGTGAAGGTGATGCCTCCCATCTTCTTTTTCCTGAGGATTGCTATTTTATTTATTTTCTTATTTAAAATTTTTTATTATACCACCGTGAGACATACAATTATAAAGCTGTTCAAATTGGTTCTTGATAATACAGTATTCCAGTACCCATCCCTCCACCAGTGCCCGGAATGCCCTACACCAATGTACCCTCAACCCCCTCCCTCCTTTCCCCAACCTCAAGCTCTACTACAGAGCAGTGGTAATTAAGACAGTGTGGAATTGGTATAGCTACAGACCCGTAGACCTATGGAATAGAACTGAATATCCTGAAACACACTCTCAAATATACAACCACTTAAATCTTCAATAAAGGAGCAAAAAATATTAAGTGGAGCAAAGAAAGCCTCTTCGACAAATGGTGCTGGGAAAACTGGGCAGTTACATGTAAAAAAATGAACTTAGACCTCCTTCTAATGCCATGCACAAAAGTCAGATCAAAATGGATTATAGATCTCAACATCAGACATGAATCTATAAAGTACATCGAAGAAAACATAGGAGAAATGCTCTACGACATAAAAACTAAAAGTGTCTCTAAAGACAACACACCACTGACCAAGCAAATGAAAGCAAAGATAAACTGTTGGCAGAAGGTAGATCTAAGGATATGCGAAGGAAGGTCTGATGGATACTGCCTGTTCACAGATACACAGGGACTTCCGGCAGACTGTCTCCCAATAGAGTTAGTATGTAGAAATCCCTAGTGAGACTGTTAATCAAAGCTGCAGGTACCCAGACAAGGCTATCCTAGGTCATTTCTCTGCACATTTCCCTGTTGGCTATAACTAGCCCAATATGGAGTCTAATGGACGATGCTTAAAGTTAGGCAGAAAACAGGTTTTTCTTGTTCTTCTGTCTGACAAGTCCTTGCCATCATTGGCTAGTCCTGAAGACTGCATTAGCAACTGTAATGCGTTCTTTTGTTCATCTCATCTTACCTAGATAGCACCCTCTGCAGGTTTTTGGTTCCTGGTTGTCTCCTTCCTATTATTCCTAAATCCTATTCAATGAATGTGAACTATCTTTGTAATGTAAACCATGCAAACTTTAAGCTGTATTGCCCTTTGAGACTAGGGAATAAGGGAGTTGGGGTCTGTGTGGAGGTGGTCAGTCAGTTCGGTCAGTCAAATGAGTTAATTCAGGTCAGCGAGCTCCTGCCATGATGAGAACTGCTGCCCCTCCGGCTGGTGATTATTAAAAATATTAATGGAAATACGTCATGTTCCTGGTGTCTCATCTCTGGGCCTCCGACCCTACAGGACATTCCTGCTTAATCTGGCGCCCGAACGCGGGGCTGGCCTGAAGGTGAGACACGGGTTACAGATGGGAATAGGAGGAAATAAGTTGTATAGGGTTTTGCATAGCCTCCTGGAAGCCGGAGTAATTTTTGTGATGGGAAACTCCACGTCGCGGTTAGAAGGGTATACTGATGTGCTTATGCTTCTCACTAAGGCAGCTGGACTGCCGTTGAAAGAGAGTGTTTTAAAAAAGTCTCCTTAAGAGAATACAGAAGCATTGCTACTGGTTTGAACCAGAGAGCAGGGAACAGTTCAACCTGAAAGTATGGAAAGAGGTTGGAAAGGATTTAAGGCGTGCCCATAGAAAAGGGGAAGTAATCCCAGCAGAAGAATGGGGTGCATATGTTTGCATTAATTTGGCTTTAATGCCATTTGAATCTGATTCAGAGGAGGAGGAGGACATAATTTCTTCTAGGTCAACTTCCTCCCTCTCTCCCCACCCCTTGTATCTCAGGCTAAGGAGGAACTAACCACATTTTCCTTTGAATTACCTCCTAGCGAAGTCATTGTCAGCCTCACCTGCCTTTGTAAATTCTTTGAGATAACTGTTTAAAATGCTACATCCACCCCCACCCCCCCACCCCCCCCTCCCACCAATCCCCCCCCCCCCCCCCCCCCCCCCCCCCAGACTACGGAAACAAGGCAGGCAGCCTCGAAGGATGATAGTTTTGATTCTGATGCAGAAATAGAAGGTGCCTTCACATGAGAAGGCAATCTGAGAGAAAAATTTCGTGATCTCCGTAGAAAATTAGATCTACTAAGTAAAAAGGCAGACAGGTCGCCTAGGCGACCTGAGTTTCGCCTCCCTACAGGGGCTTAACGATTCCCTTTGTAAACCTGGAGTTCATGCTATTCCAACGCCCCAATATCTGAATCAGGAAGTAGCTACAGCTCCACGCCAATATAAGTTAAATCATGAGCTGCGTACATTAATGAATACTCCTGATTCTTTTAATAATAATCCACAGCTTCATGCATTTCCTGTTGTTCTGAAAGAAGGCAGAACCCCCCCTTTCCCAACCAGGGCAGGCCTACTCATGGAAAGTTACCAATTTAGGGCCTGAGTGTCCTTTTCATCTTGAAGTAACCTTTTTGTTATCTACAAAAGGCCCAGAACAAATTCCTGTTAGAGGTTATGAGACCCCCGCCCAGAATCTACTATCTGGCCTAAATTGCCTGGATTACATTCCTGCACGTACGCATAGCCGATGCTGACCCATGATCCCACGCGTGTATCTAGCCGCACCAAATATAGAAAGAAGTATTAAGAATGAACTGATTGGTGGGAGATGGTTACTTGGTACAAAGTGATTGGCTGCCTGCACGCAGACCTTGATATAATATTTTAAATCTATTGGATGTTTATGCGCTGGCTTTTCTGTAGCGGCGGGAACTATCTCTTAAAAGATCCTCCATGGAAGGGCTCGGGGCTCTTAGCCACTGACCGCTTGGGGTCATGCTATGGGCCCAAGTATACTCGTTTATTAATAAAACCCTTGCTTTTGCATAGGACCCGGTCTATCAGAGTTTTCCTTAGTAGGTGCGGCACTCCGAGGCTCCCAGTCAGTCACCCCATCTGGTGGCCAACTCTTTCAGCAGCTTTTCCATCTTTGGAAGCATCAGTAAAGAAAGTTACAGCATCATCTATCAGCTCTGAACGAACCACACTTGGCCATATCCAATTAGTTAATTGTAAAAATTGAAACAACTTTATTTTAGGAAAGATTATGTATTGAACCCAAATAACCGACACAAGCTATTTGCCAATTTTCATCTGTTTCCCATAGGGCTTGTATCTTTTCCTTATCATATTTAACAATAATTTCTTTAGGATCAAAGCCAGAAAGCTGTACAGTTCTTTTTCTTCCCTTTATAATAACCTGAGAAATTTTGGAAGGATATGTCAATAAAGACTTGATATTTTTATTTGGTAAAAAAATCCACTCTATAATATTTGAATCCTGTATTAAAATTCCAGTTGGCGAATGAAAAGTATTTAGAATTATCAATGAGAATGGTTCAAATTTTTCAATATGACTTAATTGAGGTGAATTAACCATTTTTTCAATAAATTGAAGTTCCTGATCTGCTTCTGGGGTGAGCTGACGAGGACTATTAATTTGTGCATCACCCTCAAGTATGGCAAAAATATGCCTAAGCGCATAAGCGGGAATGCCCAGGGATGGACGTAACCAATTGATATTACCTAATAGTTGCTGAAAATCATTTGAAGTTTTTAAATTATCTTTTCTGATTTGCACCTTTTGTGAAATTACTGTAGCATTGTTAATAATTTGACCTAAAAGTTCTCAAGGCACTGAATGCTGGACCTTTTCTTTGGCTATTTCTAAGCCCCAATCCTGTAGTTCAGTAACAGTAGAAGAATAGACATTTTGCAAATTAATTTTAGGAGGAGCAGTTATAAGGATCACTGTATCACTGTCTTCCCTTTCATCATCGATTTGCTCGAGCGGGCCCCAGTAACATCTCCATATGTCCTGTCTCATGCTAGTAGAGCCCAAGAGCATCTGCTTGCTCCAGGAAAATAAAGAGCCTCAATCCATTCCGGAATGAGGTCTATAATTGTTACTGGTATTTGGCATATCAAATACAACACTGGTAGTTTGCCAGGCTCTGCTGTGCAGGTAGCATACGCTTGTAGTCATCTCTAAGTCCAGCATTTATTGATGAACCGCGTGGCTGCGCAAGCTGGGCTGTGATAGGCTGGTCTGCTGGGTGGAGTTCTGAGGAGAGGGAAGTCTGGATGTGGAAAATGGAGGCCCTCATGGAGAGGGGGGTCATCTGGCTTGTTGCAAGGCTCTGCTGGGGTGGCGGGCCAGGGGCTAGAACCAGCCATCCCTCCTGGGCGCCTCGTGAGCGGCTGGGCACAGGGAGAGCAAGTAGCAGCTCTGCCCCCATGTCTGTGAGTCTCTGGCCTGGCATACCTGAGCTGGATTTAAACAAACACTGCTGCAGGGTGGAACTCGATGAGCCGGACTGTGATAGGCTGGTCTGCTGGGTGGAGTTCTGACGAGAGAGAAGTCTGGATGTGGAAAATGGAGGCCCTCATGGAGTGGGGGTGGTCATCTGGTTTGTTGCAAGGCTCTGCTGGGATGGCAGGCCAGGGCTAGAACCCGCCATCCCTCCTGGGTGCCTCATGAGTGGCTGGGCACAGGGAGAGCAAGTAGCAGCTCTGCCCCATGTCTGCGGGTCTTATAAGGATATCATCCATATAATGAATTAACTTGGCACCTGGATATTTTTACGTACATTCTCCAAGGGTTGATTAACAAAATATTGACACATGGTCGGACTATTCATCATGCCTTGAGGCAACACTGTCCATTTATACCTTTTATGAGGTGCTTCATTATTCACCGATGGGACAGTAAATGCAAATTTTTCTCCATCCTGCTCAGCAAGAGGAATAGTATAAAAACAATCTTTTATATCAATAGCAATAATATTCCAGGTTTTTTGTTATCATAGCAAGATTAGGAAGGCCAGGCTGCAGGTTTCTCCCACCCTTTTATTAGTACAACTTTTTTTCTGAAATATCCCTTTTGACCACAATCAAAGCATCTTATTTGATTAGTATTTTGGAGTTCAGCAGCTGAAACTTGAGCCTGATATCTTGCAGACCCTACTTCACAACAAGCACAAATAAAGTCACCTATAGTAGCTTTTACTATCAACTTTGAGGCTCTAATTGCCTCTTGACAATCAGGCGAAGCATTTTCAACCGCCAATGTGGACATAAGTAATTCACGCACAGCAGCATTGGACACAGATTTCTTTAAAGTATCCTGTACTCTGGCTAAGAAACCTAAATAAGTTTCATTAGCTTGTTTTAATACCTTAGTAAATGGAATTAGTTGCTTTCCTGGTGCTTCCAGATTATGCCATGCTTTCAAGGATTATAGTCAAATCTAAAATATCTGCAGGTATTTAAAGTTGTTCTGCAGCCGTTAACCAATTGCCTGTTCCCATGATTCATGCTATGGTGGCTTCAGCATTCTTGGGGAACCTTTTTCGTGAAATTTTTTCTGCTTCCTCATGCCACCAAGATTTAAACTGAATATACTGTGATTTTTCCAAACTGCCTTTGCAATTGCTTGCCAATCACAAGGAAGTATGACATTAGCTTCAGCAAAATTCTCTAGCAAGGCCAGCACATATGTAGATGTTGGGCCATAGTTGAAACAGCCTGTTTTAGGGAGGTCAGAAATTTGAAAGGAATAGCTTGATAAGTACCTTCATATCTATTAGTTTGTGTATTTAGATTATGAGCAACAGGAAATGCCATAACTTGAAGTTGTGGATTATCATCAAAAGAATCAGTAGTATTCATTAAGACATGCAGCTCATGATTTAACTTATATTGACGTGGAGCTGCAGCAATTTCCTGATTCGATATTGGGGTGTTGGAATAGCTTGAACTTGAGGTTCACAAAGGGAATCGTTAAGCCCCTGCAGGGAGTGAAACTCAGGTCTCCTAAGCCTAGGCGACCTTTCTGCCTTTTTACTCAGCAGATTCAATTTCTTACTGAGATCACTAATTTCTCTCCAGAGCGCTGCCTCATGTGAAGTCGCCTCTATTTCTGTATCAGAATCAAAACTATCATCCTGCAAGGCTGCTTGCCTTGTTTCAGAGTTAGAATTTACCAAGGCAGGTAATGCTGACAATGGCTCACTAGGGGGTAATTCAAACTGAGGTGCAGTTGGTTCCTCAGGCAGAGGCACCAGGGGTGGGGGAGAGAGGAGGGAGTTGGGCTAGAAGAAATTATGTCCTCCCCCTCTGAATCAGATTCAAATGGCATTAAAGCCAAATTAATACAAGCATATGCACCCCATTCTTCTGCAGGGATTATTTCCCCTTTCCCATGGGCACGCTTTAAATCCTTTCCAACCTTTTCCATACTTTTAGGTTGAACTGTTCCATGTTCTCTGGTTCAAACCAGTAGCAATACTTCTGTACTCTCTTAATGAGACCTTTTAAAACGCCTCTCTTTCAATGGCAGTCTAGCTGCCTTGTGAGAATCATAAGCATATCAATATGCATATCTAACCACGATGTGGAGTTTCCCATCACAATAAAATTACTCCTGCTTCCAGGAGGCTATGCAAACCCTATGCAACTTATTTGTTCCTATTCCCGTCTGTAAGCTGTGTCTCACCTTCAGGCCAGCCCCACGATTGGGGGCCAGATGGAGCAAAAATGTCCCGTCGGGTCGTAGGCGCAGAGATGAGACTCCAGGCACAAGACGTATTTCCATTAATATTTTTAATAATCACCAGATGGAGGGGCAGCAGCTCTCATCTTGGTGGCTAACTGGCTGCAGCTGACTGACTGCAGCTAACTGACCAGAGCTGTCTGACCGCAGCTAACTGAGGAGAGCTGACTGACCTCTTAAACAAAGACCCCAACTTCCTTATATGCCAACACAACAAAGGGCAGTAAAACTTAAAGTTTACATAATTGACACTGCAAGGACATCTTACATTTTTACCATAGAAATCCATATGGTGGTATGGAGGAGACACTCAGGAGCCAGAAGCCTGCAGGTGGTGCTATCTCAGTGAGGTGAAATAAGCAGAGAATGCAACAGTTTGTTAACTTAGCCTTCCTAAATTGCCCCAGAAGATGAGGTCTTGTTCATAAGACTCCATCTAGGTCTAATTAGAGCCAACAAGGGAATGTGCAGAGAAATGACCTAGGATAGCCTTGTCTGTGTAGCTGCAGCTTGATTAACAGTCTCACTAGGGTATTCTACATATAACTCTATTGGAAGACAATTTCCCAGAAGACCCCATGTATCTGTTACAGGCAGTATACATCAAACCTTCCTTTGCATATGCTTAGATCTACTTACTGCTACGCAGTGTCTTGTAGTTCTCTTTGTATAGGTCCTTAAAACACTTGGTTAAGTTGATTCCTAGGTATTTGATTTTCTGTGGTACAATTGTGAATGGAATCAATTTCTTAATATCCCTTTCATCTCTTTCGTTATTTGTATATAGGAAAGCCACTGTCTTTTGGGTATTGATTTTGTACCCTGCCACTCTACTATAAATATCTATTGTTTCTAAGAGTCTTTGGTTTGAGAGTTTAGGGTTCTCTAGGTATAATATACTGTCATCTGCAAATAATGATAGCTTGATTTCTTCCTTGCCTACCTGAATGCCCTTAATGTTCTTTTCCTCTCTGATTGCTATGGTGAGTAGTTCCAGTACTATATTGAATTAAAGAGGTGAGAGAGGGCAACCGTGTCGTGTTCCTGATCTTAAGGGGAAGGCTTTCAATTATTCCCCTTTGAGAATGATACTCGCTGTGGACTTTTGGTAGATGGCTTTGACCATCTTGAGGAAGGTTCCTTCAATTCCCATTTACTGGAGGGTTTTAATCATGAATGGGTGCTGGATCTTGTCAAATGCTTATTCTGTATCTATTCATAGGATGATAGGTTTTAATTTTTCTCTCTTATTGATATGGTGTATTATGTTGATTGATTTGCGAATGTTGCACCATCCTTCCATTTCCGGGATAAATCCTACTTGGCCGTGATGTATGATCTTTTCATGAGTCTTTGGATTCTGTTTGCTAGTATTTTTTTGAAGATCTTAGCATCTGTGTTCATCAAGGAGATTGGTCTATAATTTTCCTTCTTTGTATTTTCTCTCCCTGCTTTGGGTATAGGGGTGATATATGTCTTCTAGAAGCTGTTTGGGAGTGTTTCTGTTTCTTCTGTTTCCTGGAGGAGCTTGAACAGGACAGGCAATAGGTCCTCCTTAAAGGTTTGGTAGAATTCACTAATGAACCCATCTGGACCTGGGCTTTTGTGTTTGGGCAGACATTTTTTTAATTAATATTTTATTATACCACTGGGAGATATACAATTACAACAGTGTTCATGTTTGTAGGTTTCGGTCACATAGTGTTCCAGCACCCTGCCCTCCACCAGTGCCCATTTCCCACCACCAATGTCCCCAATTCCATCCCCCTCCCATAGCCTGTCTCCATGGCAGCTTCTCCATCTCCTTTCTCTCTATCTCTCTTTTCTTTCTCTAACACATTGTGGGTTTCACTACATATACTTAGAGGCCATCATGTGCATTTTTGCCTGTATTTAATGCTCAGTTCTAGGTTGGTAATAGCCCTTTCGACATTCATTCACACATGTTCCCTTCTCTGTCTTACCAAACCTCTGACTCCCACATGTTTGCAGTCATTTCCACTTTTGGTATCTATTTCCCTATCTATCTATCCTATCTATCTATCTATCTATCTATCTATCTATCTATCTATCTATCTATCTATCTATCTATCTATCTATCTATCTATCTATCTATCTATCTATCTATCTATCTATCTATCTATCTATCTATCTATCTATCTATCTATCTATCTATCTATCTATATGTCACGCAAATAAATGCAGTCATTCAATATCTCTCTCTTTCCTTCTGACTACTTTCACTCAACATGATCCTTTCCATGCCATCCAATTATAGGCAAATTTCATAACTTCATTTTTCCTATCAGCTGCATAGTATTTCATTGTGTAGATGTACCAAGTTTCTTTATCCAGTCATCAGTTTTCTGGCATCCTGGTTGTTTCCAGGTTCTGGCTATTGTGAATAGTGCTGCTATGAAAATAAAAGTGCAGATTGTGTTTCCGCTGTGTGTTTTTGGCTTCCCAGGTTATTTTCCAGGAGTGGTATGGCAGGTCAAAAGGGAGGTCAATTTCTAATCTTTGGAGGAATGTTCATATTGTTTTCCAGAAAGGTTGTACAAGTCGACATTCCCACCAACAATGTATGATAGTCCCCTTTTCCCCACATCCACGCCACGCCAGCACTTGTTGCTTATACGCTTTTGGATATGGGCCAGTCTCTGTGGTGTGAGGGGATATCTCATTGTTTTTTGATTTGCATCTCTCTGATGATTAGTGATGATGAGTATTTTTTCATATGCCTTTTTGTCATTCGAATTTCTTCCTTGTCAAAGTTTCTGTTCATCTCTTCTCCCTATTTTTTAAATGGGGTTGGCTTTTTTCTTTTTTATATAGCTGTACCAGTGACTGATATATCCTGGATATTAACCCCTTACCAGATGGGTATTGGGTGAATAGTCTTTCCCATTCATTGTACTGTCTTTATATTTTGTTCATTGTTTCTTTTGAGGTGAAGAAGCTTTTTAGTTTCATATAGTCCCATATGTTTGTCTTTGCTTTTAATTGATTTTTAGTGGTGTTTTGTCTTTGAAGATGTCTTTAGCTTCAGTGTCGTATAGGGTTTTTCCTATATTTTCTTCGAGCTACTTTATGGTTCTGGTCTGATATTGAGATCTTTAATCCATTTTGCCTAATACCATTAACAATTATAGACTTAATTCCCATGACCTTATAGAATGGTTTGAGGCTCTTTATGTTCCTGGTAGAAGCAGATGCCCTTGGGCTCTACTAGCATGAGATATGACATATGGAGATGTTACTGGTGCTCGCTTAAGCAAATCGATGATGAACAGAAGACAGTATTAGAGTGATTATTTTAAGCATTTTCATTTTTCTTCCATTTGTTGCACCAAACTTTTTTATTGTTGCTTTTTTGTAATGCTTGGTGTTTTGTCTTCAAGATCACTCATATGCTTTTCAGCATTCACCATCTCTATATTTCAACAAAAAATATCATTTACTCAAAGCAGAGCAGAAGTAATTTCATAGGAGTGATTAAAATATTAACAATATTACTAATTCCCCTGAGTACCATCAGGAGTGATCCCTGAGCTTAGAGCACAGAACCTGGGGAAAGCCCTGAGCACCTCACTCAGCCCCAGAAGCCCTTAACTTTTGAGTCCTGCCAGGAGTGATCCCTGAGCTCAGCTATGAGTGAGCCCAAAGGACAGCTGGGTGTTGTCTCCAATCAAACCTGGAGCTACCATAATGCACGAGATGAGAGGCGACTACAAGAATATCCCACCCGCATGGCAGAGCCTGGCAAGCTACCCGTGTCATATTTGATATGCCAATTGCCAGTAACGATTATAGACATCATTCCCGTGACCTGATGGAATGATTTGAGGCTCATTATTTTCCTGGAGCGATCAGATGCCCTTGGGCTACACTAGCATGTGACAGGATGTATGGAGATGTTACTGGTACCTGCTCAAGCAAATGAACAATGGGAAGACAAGTGATACAAGAAATATAAGTGAATCCATTTTGATCTAACCTTTGTGCATGGTGTTATAGAGAAGTCAAAATTGATTTTTTTTCTTTTTTTTTTTTTCTTTGCTTTTTAGGTCACACCCGGTGATGCTCAGGGGTTACTACCAGCTCTGCACTCAGGCATTACTCCTGGCGGTGCTCAGGGGCCCACATAGGATGTCAAGGATCGCACCCAGGCTGACATGAGCCCGGTGCATGCAAGGCAAACCCCCTACCTGTTGGGCTATCGCTCCGGCCCCCAAATTCATTTTTTACGTGCCCAGTTTTCCCAGCATCACTTGTTGTAGAGTCTTTCCTTGCTTCATTTCGTGTTTTTTGCCTCTTTATCAAAGATTAAGTCATCCTGTATTTGAGGCTGGGTGTCAGAATACTCAACTCTATTCTGTAGGTCAATTGGTGTGTTTTTATTCCAACACCATGCTGTTTTAATTATTACTGCTCTGTAGTACAGTTTTAAGTTGGGAAAGGTGAACCCTCCCATCTTTTTACCAGGATTGCTTTAGCTATTTGTGGGGTTTTATTATTCCATATAAATTTCTGAGTGTTTGGTCAATTTATTTGAAGAATGTTATGGTATTGTTATAGGTACCACATTCAATCTGTTAAAGCTCTAGGGAGTATTATCATTTTGACACTGTTGACTCTCCCAGCCCAAGAGCAGATAAAGTGTTTACATTTCCTCGTGTTCTTTTTTCTTTCTTGAAGCACTGTTTTGTAGTTTTCTGTGTACAGGTCCTTTACACTCTTAGTTAAGTTGATTCATAGGTATTTGATTTTTGGTGTAACAATTGTGTGTGGGATTGTTTTGTTACTATCCCTTTCGTCTCTTTCGTTATTCGTGTATAGGAAAGTCACTGACCTTTTTCTATTGAAATTGTTCCCTGCCACTCTACTATAGGTATCTATTGTTTCTAGGCACTTTTTAGTAGAGAGTTTAGGGATCTCTAGGTATAATATCATCTCATCTGCACATAGTGATAGCTTGTCTTCTTTGCCTATCTGGATGCCCTCAATGTCTGTTTCTTCTCTGATTGCTATACAAAGTACACCCAGTACTATATTGAGTAGAAGTGGTGGTAGTGGGCAACATCCTCTTGTCCCTGATCTTACTGCAAAGACTGGCAGTATGTCCTCCTTAAAGGTTTGGAAGAATTCACTAATGAATACATTTGGATCTGGGCTTTTGGGTTTGAGCAGAATTTTTAAAATTATTATACAACCGTGAGATATATAATTACAAAGCCGTTTATAAGATGTTCATATTTGGGTATTGGTCATAGAGTGTTCCAGCACCCATACCTCCACCAGTGCCCATTTCCTACCACCAGTGTCCCTGCGTTCCTCCCCTCCCCCCCCCCCCCAGCCTGCCTCTATGGCAGATTCTTTATCTCTTTCTCTTCTCTCTCTCCCCTTAAATGTTGTGGATTACAGTACATACATTTAGAGGTCTTCATGCTTATCTTTTTGCCTGTATTTAATGCTCAGTTCTAGGTTGGTATTAGCACTTTTGACAATTATTAGCACACTGTTCCATTCTGTCTTACCTAACCATGACTCCCACACATTTCTGATAATTTCCACCTTTTACCTGCACGGCAGAGTCTGACAAGCTACCCGTGTCGTATTTGTTATGCCAAATACCAGTAACAATTATAGACCTCATTCCCATGACCTGATGTTTGAGGCTCTTTATGTACAGGTCATATGGAGATGTTACTGGTGCCCGCTCGAGCCAATCGATGATGAACGGGAAGACAGTGATACAGTGATTGAAAAGACCTCCTGATTCAGCAAATGAAACAAAAAAAGAAAATTTCCAATTACAAAGTGATATTAAATATTACTTCAGGATCCTAAATTGTTTATGGACCCAAAGCAAAGTTTGTGACAACGTGTTTCTAGTGTCTAATTATAACTAACTATAGTTTGCACTGTCCATAATTACTGAGAGTCAATTTGCCATATTTTAAGTAAAGTCGCATGTCTGGAGCAAAGTCTGAGGGACTACTTCTGGAATGGTTATAGCAGTGATCATGTGAATGAGTCTCTGGAGAGCAGCAATCAGGAACTCGTGGAATTATCAGGAACACTGGATCAGGTCTCAGGACCACCGGAACAAACATCTTGAACACCAGAACAGGAGTTTGGAGCACTGGAACAGGTGTCCAGAACACTAGTGTAGGCATCTTGCAGGACGTCTTCAGCAAGGGAACAATAGCACCGGTAATCATACCTCTAACCAGTTCCTGGGAAGGAACTGATCCTAACATCTACTGCTATCTAAAATGTTGGCAGCCGCGCCATGCCAATGCAGCTTTGGGTCTGGCATGCATCTCTTCAGGGGTAGCTTGCTTGGAGTTGGAGGAAAGGGCGGAGGAGCCTAAATCCCCGCTAAGTCCGGCCAGCGTGGCCCCTCCCCTGCACGTGTGAGCGAACCCTTGGAGCAATGTTGGACTTGGCCAGGGGCTGGCCGAGCCCCTTACCAACCACTGGAGCTTAGCTCCATGGGTTGATTCCACTTGAGGCTGAGCGGGCATAGCTGTGGGTCTGGAGTGGTTGGTTCTGGATCTCTTCTGGGGTTGCCAACAGAGCTGTGGGTCTCGCGTGTCTCTTTTCCGGGGTAGCTGGCGTGGAGGAGGAGCTCCTCCTCCAGCTTAATTTTAGGCGAGATAAAAACGTTTTTCAAGATTAGTCACTAATAGAGATATTAGGGCCTTGGCAGGAATTCAAGTCTGGGATGGAAAAATAACAGAAATAAGCCCAAACACGGGGGAGTAGGGAGATAGGTATGAAAATTGATGAATCCAGAATTGATGAGTCTAGTAGGTCAGCAACAGAGCTGATGAATCCAACAGAGGTTTGTTGTGGTCAAAAATTGAGAGGCCAGTAGTTTAGACATAGCATAGACACAACATTAATCACAAACTTAATGGTGGCCATGGGAATCTCCTGGTGGACAGTTCCACAATGAAATTGACCACATCATCTTCAATCGACGGTTTTGTCTGACCGATGTTGCTGTCGTCCCCAAATTCCAAATAGGATGGGATCACCATATCCTTCGTGCAAAATTCTACTTCCCGCAATGGGGAGAAAAAGCTGCAAAGTTTAAGAAGAGAACTCCCAGAACGAACACCAACTGGGAACTCTTTGGCACCATTGCAGCAACATGGGAAGATACCACCATTGACGACATCGATGAAGAATACAACCGACTGGTTCAGCACCTCCATGATTGTGCAAAGAATGCCGAGAGAGAGAGAGAGAGAGAGAGAGAGAGAGACAAAAGGACACCTGTCTTCAGAAACTCTCCAGCTCATTTGCCAACGTGGCAAGGCGCGAGCCTCAGGAGACCAAATGCTAACATCTAAGCTTGCTAAAAGGTGCAGAGAAGTGATAAAAGAAGACATCAAATACATAGGAGCAGAAATACTGGAAGATGCAGCAGAAGCCGGGAAAAGCATTCGCACCGTCCGCCTGTCCTTGGCCAACTATAAGACCAAGATGACTGCCCTCAGACGCCCTGATGGAAAGTCAATGGAGATTATCCATGACTTTACTCAAATCTCTTTGATAGCCACATCCACCTGCCCACATACCAAATTCCACAGGATGGATATGTCATTCCCAACGTTCTCCCTTCTGAAATCCGACATGCCATCTCGTCGGTAAAGAAAGGAACAGCACATGCTACATTGGCACGTGATAGGGTCCAATGTAAATGTTACTGGCGACTGCTAGAGCAAATCGAGGAATAACGGGATTCAAGTGATCAAGTGATCAAGTTAATGGTGGCCACCACAAGCACACACACACATTTGATTGATCAGTATATTACAGCTGTATATATGACCCATCTAGAGTGATTAATGGCAATGAATCAAGGGCTTCATGAAGTTAAAGGTGGCAAATATGATGGTGAGAAAGCGTGTTTTTCTGTGAATAGGACATTAGAAAAAATCATTTTTGCAGATCATTAATTTTTAACGAGCACTGTTTTAGGAGTCTCAGATAGATTATTGAGCACTGCAGCATAAGTCTATTGCATTCCAATGTCTTATCCTGTGAACAGAATCATTAGAAAAATTTTTTTCATTGATTTAGCAAGCATTTTTATCATTGAATAGTCTTTTCTTTATTTAAAAATATTTTATTATACCACCGTGAGATACACTATTACAAAGATGTTCATAAGATGTTCATATTTGGGTTTCGGTCATACAGTGTTCCAGCACCCATTCCTCCACCAGTGCCCATTTCCTACCAATAATGTCCCTGATTCCCTCTCCCTCCCCTATCCTGCCCTTATGGCAGGTTCTTTATTCCTTTCTCTTTCTCTCTCTCCCTTTCTGTTTTCCTTCCCTTCCACATTGTGGATTACAGTACATACATAAAATCGATGTCATGTGTATCTTTTTGCCTGTATTTAATGCTCAGTTCTAGGTTGGAAATAGCACTTTTGACAATTATTGGCACACTGTTCCATTCTCTGTCTTACCTAGCCTCTAATTCCCACACGTGTGTGATATTTTACACCTTTGACAATACTGCCTGATCCATGCTTCACCTGACCTTGGATATATATCATATTGGATATGATATATATGTATCATGGACATATATATATATATTATCTCATGCAAATAAATGCAGTCATTCTATATCTGTCTCTCTCCTTCTGGCTAATTTCACTCAACATGATCCTCTCCATGACCATCCATTTATAGGCAAATTTCATAAGTTCATTTTTCCTAAGGTTGGGAAAGGTGATGCCTCCCATCTTCTTTTTCCCAAGGATTGCTTTAGCTATCTTTAGGGGTTTATTATTTCATACTAATTTCAGGAGTGTTCGGTCAATTTCTTTAAAGAATGTCATGGGTATCCTTATAGGGACCGCATTGAATCTGTACAAAGCTCTAGGGAGTATTAACATCTTGGCAATGTTCATTCTCCCCATCCATGAGCAGGAAATGTGTTTCCATTTCCTTGTGTTCTCTTATTTCTTGAAGAAGTGTCTTATAGTTCTCTTTGTATAGGTCCTTCAAACACTTGGTTAAGCTGATTCCTAGGTATTTGATTTTCTGTGGCACAATTGTGAATGGAATCAATTTCTTAATATCCCTTTCTTCTCTTTCGTTATTTGTGTATAGGAAAGCCACCGACTTTTGCGTATTGATTTTGTACTCTGCCACTCTACTATAAATATCTATTGTTTCTAAGAGTTTTTGTTTGAGAGTTTAGGGTTCTCTAGGTATAATATCATGTCATCTGCAAATAATGATAGCTTGATTTCTTTCTTGCCTACCTGGATGCCCTTTTTTTCTTTTCCTCTCAATTGCTATGGTGAGTACTTCCAGTACTATATTGAAAAAAAGAGTTGAGAGAATGCAACCTTGTCATGTTCCTGATCTTAAGGGGAAGGCTTTCAATTATTCCCCTTTGAGAATGATACTCGCTGTGGGTTTTTGGTAGATGGCTTTGACTATCTTGAGGAAGGTTCCTTCAATTCCCATTTTCTGGAGGGTTTTAATCATGAATGGGTACTGGATCTTGTCAAATGCTTTTCCTGTATCTATTCATAGGATCATATGGTTTTATTTTTTTTCTCTTATTGATCACTGTATCACTGTCTTCCCGTTCATCATTGATTTGCTCGAGCGGGCACCAGTAACATCTCAATATGACCTGTCTCATGCAAGTAGAGCCCAAGGGCACCTGCTTGCTCCAGGAACATAAAGAGCCTCAAACAATTCCATCAGGTAGTGGGAATGAGTTCTATAATTGTTACTGGTATTTGGCATATCAAATACGACACGGGTAGCTTGCCAGGCTCTGCCGTGTGGGTAGCATACTCTTGTAGTCATCTCAAAATCCAGCATTTATTGATGAACCACGCAGCTGCTTGTGGCCTTACGAGCCGGGCTGTGATAGGCTGGTCTGCAGGGTGGAGTTCTGACGAGAGGGAAGTCCGGATGTGGAAAGTGGAGGCCCTCATGGAGTCAGGGGTCATCTGGCTTGTTGATATGGACATCTGGCTTGTTGATATCTCTTATTGATATGGTGTATTATGTTGATTGATTTGCGAATGTTGCACCATCCTTGCATTTCCGAGATGACTCCTACTTGGTCATGATGTATATGATCTTTTGGATGAGTTTTTGTATTCTGTTTGCTAGTATTTTGTTGAAGATCTTAGCATCTGTGTTCATCAAGGAGACTGGTCTGTAATTTTCCTTCTTTGTGTTATCTCTCCCTGCTTTGGGTATCAGGGTGATATGTGTCTTGTATATGCTGTTTGGGAGTGTTTCTGTTTCTTCTGTTTTCTGGAAAAGCTTGAACAGGACAGGTAGTAGGTCCTCCTTAAAGGTTTGATAGAATTCACTAATGAACCCATCTGGACCTGGGCTTTTGTGTTTGGGCATACTTTTTTTAAATTAATATTTTATTATCACTATCACTATCTTCCCGTTAATCATCTATTTGCTAGAGCAGGCACCAGTAATATCTTCATATGTCCTTTCTCATGCCAGTAGAACCCAAAGGCATCTGCTTGCTCCAGGAACATAAAGAGCCTCAAACCATTATATTAGGTCACAGGAATGACCTAATATAAATGTTACTGGTATTTGGCATATCAAATAAAACAGGGCAGCTTGCCAGGCTTGTCATGCAGGTGGCATACCCTTGTAGTCAGCTCTAAATATAGCATTTATAGATGAAACGCAGGGCCACGCGAGGTGGGCTGTGATAGGATGTCGCTGGGTGGAGTTCTGACGAGAGGGAAGTCTGGATGTGGAAAATGGAGGCCTGATGGAGAGGGGGGGCGTCATCTGCCTTGTTGTGCAGCTCTGCTGGGGTGGCGGGCCAGGGCTAGAAACCACCATCCCTCCCGGGTGCCTCGTGAGCGGCTGGGCACAGGGAGACCTAGTAGCAGCTCTGCCCCATGTCTGTAAGTCTCTGATTCAGCATACCTGGGCCAGATTGAAAAAGATGTTCACACCCACAAGAATTCTAATTACCTCTGAGTAGAAATCTCCCTGAGGACTCAGAGGGGAACCCCCCATTTCTCCCTCCCCTATGTTAACGAGGATCTCCCTCCTTGTGCCGTCTGTCAACCTGTACCCGCATCCCAGCCAGACACCCAATGTTGTTCCTTCCGGTCTCTGTGTCTCCCCACTTCTCCCATCACCTCAGCCTCTTGACTTTTTCTGGCCCCAGCACCTACCTGAAGGTCCTGGCATCGCTTCCTCTAGCACCACCTCTAAAGGGTACCCTGTGGTACTGGAATGGGGGCTCTGGGGCTCAGACCCAGGACTCTGACTCTGACCATGGCTGGCCATGTCTCTCCCGCAATAGCCCAAGTTCTCCCCAATGTCAGTTGTGGCTGCCGTCAAGCTGAGCAGGCAAGGCTTTGGGCACTAGAGCAGAGGTTACCGTTGCCTAGGTGCGCTCAGGTTCGGAGCTCTGGGATCTTCCAATCAGTGGAGGGTTTTCCCTATATTTTCTTCAATGTTCTTTATGGATTCAGGTCTGATATTGAGATCTTAAATCCATTTTGATCTGATTTTTTGTGCAAGGTGTTAGACACAGGTCCAAATTCATTTTTTTAACATGTAGCTGTCCAGTTTTCCCAGCAACACTTGTTGGAGAGGCTTTCCTTACTCCAGTTAGTACTCTTTGCATCTTTATCAAAGGTTAACTGATCATGTCTTTGAGGGTGGGGGGTCAGGATACTCAACTCTATTTCATAGGTCTACATGTCTGTTTTTATTCAAGTACCACGCTGTTTTAATTATTATTGCTTTGTAGTACAGCTTGAGGTAGGGAAAGGTGATGCCTCCCTTCTTCTTTTTCTCAAGGATTACTTTACTCTCCTTGGGGGTTTATTATTCCATACGAATTTCAGGAGTGTTTAGTCCATTTCTCCACCCTCCCCTCTCCTGCGTCTATGGCAGGTTTTTTTTTATTTCTTTCTCTTTCTATCTCTTTCTCTTTTCATTCCCTTCCACATTGTGGATTACGATGCATCCATCAAGAGGTTGTCATGTGTATCTTTTTGCCTGTATTTAATGCTCAGTTTTAGGTTGTTATTAGCACTTTCGACAATTTTTAGCACACTGTTCCATTCTCTGCCTTATTACTCCTACACGTTTGTGATAATTTCCACCTTTGACAAGACATCCTGATCTATGTTTTACCTGACCTTGAATATTGGGGTCATAATATGTACATATATATGTGCATATGTAATATGTACATACATATTGTCTCTGCCTGCTTTGGGTACCAGGGTGATATATACCTTGTAGAAGCTATTTGAAAGTGTTTCTGTTCCTTTTATTTCCTTGGAAGAGCTTGAAAAGGACTGGAAGTAGGTTGTCCTTAAAGGTTGGAAGAATTCACTAGTGAATCCACCTGGTCCTAGGCTTTTGTGTTCGGGCAGACTGTTAATTAAAACTGTTTCGATTTCTTCGTCAGCGATTGGCTTATTCAGGTATGCAGGTCTTCTTTTTTCCGCTGTGGGAGGTTATAGGACTCGGGTTTTTGCCATTTGTTCCAGATTCTCATATTTCGTGACATGCAGACTCTCAAAGTAGTCTCTCATGTCTTTTGGATTTCTATGGTTTATGTTAAGATGTCACCCTTTTCATTTCTGATTCTATTTATGTGTTCTCTCTTTCCCATTCCATACAATCTTGCAAGTGGTTTGTTGATCTTGTTTATTTTTTCAAAGAACCAGCTCTTGGTTTCATTCATCTTCTGCATTGTTTTTTGGGCTTCCAGCTCATTGATTTCTTCATAAGTTTTATTATTTACTTTCTTATGCCTGCATTGGACTCCTTTTGTTGGTTTTTTGCTAATGTTTTGAGTTGTGAGGTCAGGTCATTGATGTGGGACCTTTCCTTTTTCCTGAAGAATGCTTGCAGAGCTATGAACTTTTCCTTTTAACACTGCTTTCACTGTATCTCAGAAGTTTTTAGAGTCCATGTTTTCATTTTCATTTGTTTTGTGGAATCTTTGGATTTCTCCTTTGATTTCTTCTATGACTCATTGGTTGTTCAGCAGTGAGCTATTCAGTTTCCAGGTGCTTGCTTTGACTCTCTGTTTTGTGTGTGGTTAACTTCCATTTTCAGTGCATCATTATCTGAAAAGATAGTTGACACAATTACTATCTTCTTGATTTTATGGGTGTATGTTTTGTGGCTCAATATGTGATCTATTTGGAGAATGTTCATGTGCACTGGAGAAGAATGTATATTCGATTTTTTAGGGATTAAGAGCCTTGTGTATATATATATATATATATACATATATATATAGATATATATAGGTAGCAGACCTACATATATATATATATATATATATATATATATATATATATATATATATATAT
Organism: Cryptotis parvus; assembly: GCA_021461705.1. Lineage (NCBI taxonomy): Eukaryota > Metazoa > Chordata > Mammalia > Eulipotyphla > Soricidae > Cryptotis > Cryptotis parvus. Next base: position 82,267 of record JAJIBD010021725.1, read on the forward strand.
ACAGCGACAGAAGTTTTTTGGTGATTTTCAGACTCGTCGATCTATGAAGCACTGATAGAGCAGCAATGAAATCTCCAACTACAATTTTTTACTGTCAATGTTTTGTTTGAAGTCTTAGCAGATGTTTAAGGATTTTGCTGACCCCTCGTTGGGTGCATATATATTAAGGAGAGTGATTTCTAACTGATATGCATATCCATTTATTATTAAGAAGTGGCATTCCCTGTCCCTTCCTGTTGGGGAGCTGTTGTGGCTCCCAACAATACCAGGAAGCAAGTTCCCTTCTACCTACATAGCCGGTGGAGAGGGATGAAAACTCAAAAAATCGGCGCAGTATTAACATGCTTTACTATCACATCCTTTACTATCACAGGTTCTGATATACAATCCAAAAACAAATCCCCAGACTCTGGGTTCCCGGCTGGGCCTCGGCCACGTGTAGGCCATGATGGCTGCCACCACGTGTTGAAGCCCAGCAGAAAACAGAAAGGATGGAGTAGCAGAAGCCAAGGGAAGCCAAAACAGCAAAGGCCCTTCTCCTTTCTCTCTGCTTATTTTATAGATAGAAATCCGCCAAAACTTCCCAGCCAGGTCCATCTTAGACTGGGATATATTGAGTTGAATGCAGGTAAACAACTCTATTGATAGGCAGCACTTCAGGTGGGCCTTTTGACTTTACAAGTGCCAGAGCAATTCAAAGCCACCCTAACTGAGCTGGGAGAGGCTGCAAGTTAAGTCTAGCTGGAGCTTAAAGTAGGGCATGTCACCCAACACCTTGTGACCTTTTGCAGTCTGTCTGAAGTCTATGTTGTCAGATACTAGTATGGCCACCACAGCCTTTTTTTGGAGGAGTTGTTTGCTTGGAGAATTGTTTTCTAGCCTTTGACTTTGAGTCTGTGTTTGCTCTGATTGTTCAGATGCATTTCTTGTAGGCAGCAGGATGTTGGAGTCAGTATTTTAATCCATTTTGCCATTCTGGGTCTAATATTTGATGTATTTAGACTATTGACTAGAGAGATTATTGTCATGGATTTTGGGTCATCTTCCTGAATAAGGTTGTTGTGCTTTAGGCATTTGTCTTATCTTATAGTAGTTCCTCCAGTCCTTCTTTTAAATTTGGTTTTGAGTCTATGAAGTTCCTGACCTGTTGCTTGCCCATGAAGTTTTGTATCTTTTCCTCAAATCTGAATGTGAGTCTAGTCGAGTAAAAATTCTTGGTGAAGCCTTCGTTTGCTTGAGTTTTTTCACAATATCCCAACATTGTCTTCTGGCTTGAGTGTTTCCTCTGAAAAGTGCTGTGAATCTTAGGGAATGTTCCTTTGTATGTGATTTTCTTCTTTGCTCTTTCTGCTTTCAGTATTCTATCTCTAACTATGGTTTTTGTCATGAATTTCTGGAGTTGAATGCTAGTTTAGTTATTTTATTTGTTCTATGTTTCAGAATTTGGGCAGGGCTTGAAAAAGATTGCAGCAGGGTGAGACTCTAATGAGCTGGGCTTGTGATCACCTCTTCTGCTGGGTGGAGCTCTGATGAGTGGGAATCAGAGGTGGACCAGGTATGCCTGATCCAGAGATTCACATACACACAGCTGCTACTGGCTCTCCCTGTGCCCAGCTGATCACAAGGTGCCTGGGAGGGAAGGTGGGTTCTAGCCCTGGCCCGCCATCCCAGCAGAGCCTCGCAGGAAGCCAGAGGAACCCCCACACCATGAGGGCCACCATTATCCACATCCAGACTCCCCACTCAACAGAGCTCCACCCAGCAGAACAGCTGATCACAAGGTGGCCGCGCGGTTCATCAATAAATGCACGAAATTAGAGGCAACTCTAACAGTATCCCACCAGCACCTCAGAGCCCGGCAAGCTACCCGTGTCGTATTTGATATGCCAAATTTCCGTAACAATAATAGACCTCATTCCCATGACCAGATGGAATGGTTTGAGGCTCTTTATGTTGCTGGAGCGAGCAGATGACCTCTGCCTACACAAGCATGTGACAGGACGTTTGGAGATGTTACTGGTGCCACTTGAGCAAATCAATGTTCAACAGGAAGATAAGTGACAAATGACAACTAGGATGTGTTTTGGAGTATTCTTATTTGGGTTTCTTTTAGGCGGTATCCTTTGGGCCTCCTGAATCTGGGAACTAGCACTCTTTAATTTGGGAACTTCACAGCAGTGATGACTTTCACAGTTGCTTCTTCATCAGGGTAATCTTCCTGTCCCTCTGGGACGCCAATGATCCATATGTTTACCTTTTGACTTCATCTCGATTATTTCTTGTGTTCTGTTTATTAATTGTGAGTCTTTTTTTCCATCTTCTGCTGTTGTCTATAATGTCTGCATCTCATCTTCAAGATCACTAATACTTTCTTCAGCAGTTGTTATTAATTTTTAAATTATTTTATTACACCACCTTTAGACATACAGTTACATGATGCCCATGCTTGAGTCTTGGTTCTACAGTGCTTCAACACCCATCCCTCCACACGTGTACATCTCCCATAACCAATGTCCCCACCTCCCTGCCCACTGCCCCAGCCCAACTGCATGCGGGTTCTGTAATTCCTTTCTCTCTTTCTCTCTATCTCTCCCTCCTGCCTACCTTTCTACACTTCGTGGAATGTAGTATATTCTAGGACATGATTGGTGCCACTAGTTTGGTGGACCACGTCCAGACAGCGCAAATGGCAGCTATTGGGGTGGGGGAATCTTATCCGGCTGCTTCCTGGGCCCCCAGAGGTGATGGGCCAACACCCAAAAGCCATCTGTCCTCCTGGGAGCCTCATGGTCAGCTGGGACCTCATGGTCATCTGACCCTCATGGTCAGATGGGCCATCGTGGAGCTTATTAGGGATGTGTGGGATGAGTATTGACCTACCCTGTCCCAAGGTTTCCCATTTCTGGGGATCTGACCCTCTCTAAAGAGTTACTTTGCAGTGGTGTCTGGATTCGAGGGGGTTGGAGTGCAGACCCTTGAGGCACCCTGGGACTTATTGATAGGAGGAGGTCCCTGGCTTAATCTGTGTACCATTTCTGGGTAGGACAGAGAGACTTTGCCTTCCCAATTCACTGCCCAATAGCCCAGGTGTCTAGTGATAGATGGGGAAAGCACAATCACCGGCCTGCTCTCAGAGGGCCGCTCTTTCCTCTAGGTGACACGCCCCCTCATCTACCCATCCCTGCTATAGATCCTCCACTCCTCTGTCGAGGAGAATAGGGGCTTATTGGGTTGGACTTCACATATCTATCACTGTAGGCTAGTCCACCCCTAACCTCTAGTCTGTGATGTGTGTGGCAGAGCCTAAAGGGATTTTCAGCCTCTGCAATTCCTGGAGTTATTCAGTTGCTGAGGAGGACAGCTGATTCAGCTTCGGTGGTTTGGGGTTTTAGATTTTGTTTGTCTAGACAAGTGCTGCTATCTTCCATTGTTGGTATAAACAAAGTGTTTAGGTGCACTTAGAGGTTCAGAGGGTAAGAGTATCTTTGTGAGTGTGACCCCATCTCTTTAAAGTAACTGCTCAGGCTACTCAGGAACAGAGGCCCTTACCCGTACCCTCCCCTGGGAAGGCAGAGACAGAAGCACCTTCTCTCATGGCAACATGAGCTTTATTGTGTCACTGATGAGTGCAGTACACAAGACAGCTGCTAGTGGTCAACGGAGGACCTGAAGTGAGAATAAGGGTCCTCTCTCTCCCTCTCTCCTCTCTCTCTCTCTCTCTCTCTCTCCTTAGAATGGACTCTGCCATGCACGACCGCAGTCTGATGATAGGCTGGGGGAGGGGCAGCATGATTTTTATGGCGAGAGCGTCTGCCCCCTGGGGGTGGTGCTCAGAGGCTCCTGAGTGCCTTGACTTGTACTGACTGGGTTTGGCTGCTCTACTCAGCTCATTGGGAGACATGCGACTTTTTCGGGCAGACTCTTTCTTTGCATAGAGAATGTAGTCCTTGAGGATGTCTTTGTGGATAGTGTCCAGCAACATTTCTCTTGACTCTTGGCCAGGGGATCTCTGGTTGTGGACGTGACCACCTCTATGTTTCTCTTTGCACCAGCTTGACCTGGAGGCAGGCTGTGGCTGCTGAAGTGTGGTTTTCTCTTCCAGAATGTGGCCAACAGCAACCCTCAGAGCCTCTGCTTCAGCAGTGAGGGATCTGCTTTTCCCTGGTGCCCCATGACTCCGGGAAATAGATGACGTGGGTTTGCTTTGACTCAGCCTGTCCTCAGTTCTTCGGTCCCTTGTGGGGAGAAACCACTCCAGAAGCCCGCTGAATTTATTTTTCAAGCTGTGTTCTGTAGGCTCCTGTTCCTCATCCCGCAGATCACGGGCCTCACTCTGGTGTGTCTCGTTGTTCTCATGAGATAAATGTGATCTCATCTTGGTGGTTTCACAAATCCTCTTCCCAGAGGACTGTTTTATCACTTCTATTTGTGGATGCTTGACATCCTTTTCCTCATGAGGAGGGGTTGAAATATTGTCCAGGCTGTGTTTAGGGCATGCCTGATGGCCCAGCCTCCTCCTTTTGCATGATGTGAGATCGTGCAACACCTGGGAATCCGATGTGTCCTCTGTGGAGACACGGTGGAGGCCAACCTTAGAGACATGAGATGCCAGAATATCTGCAGCACGAAACACATTACCACGACAGTCCTGGAGAAGTGTGTCCGTAGCACAGTCTTGCAGGATGACACCAGTCTCACAGTCTAAAAGGTGGATGTTATTGACAGACTCTGGGGGCTTCTTCTTATACTTTGCCAAGACTTGGAAATCCAGAGAGCTACGACAGGTCTTTTCTGCTGGTGCGGTCATGTTTTTTGTATGTTCTATGAGGTTTTGACACGATTTATAAGATGAGGCTGAAAAATTAAGTTGAATGTCTTTAACAGAATCAAATTCGGAGGCACTTCCCGAGATGAGAATTCCTGAATTTCCTGAATTGTTGTGTCCTCTAACACCCCATCCACTTGGGAGCCTAAACTGACCTCCTGCAGTGCTTGCCTCTGGTGAGAGTCTTGTGAGGGCTGAGGCCTGCTCGTCTTCTTTTGTTCAGGAATCAGCAGTACTGAATTAAGTTCTTCACTGTGGTGCCCATCCCTCAGGGCAACTTCACGGTTCCACATTTGGCTCACCAAGTTGCAGGTGATGGCCTGAAGAGGCGACTTATGTTGATCCATTGTGCGGGGTTTCAGGAATTCTCTTCTTGATATCATATGTTTAGATTCCATCATCTCTATGGGGAACTTGGCTGAGCCTGTAATGACATCCCGTAGGATCTGACCCACACTGTGCCCTATATCCTGCCCCAACTTATTTTCAGATAGATTTTCTTCTGGGCACTTGAACCTACAATTTTTTACCCATTGGTTTCTTTGGTTCATCAAAGTAGAGGGCCTTGAGAGTTTGCGGCTGTCCTGTGCCTTCTGCTCCACTGGGAATCTCCTCTGAGTTGGCCTCGGTGTTAGGGCTAGTTGGCCATTACTTTTCGGGAACCATCCTTCCAATTGTTCCTGTGGTTCAGGGCTCTCCAAAACCTGAGGAAGATCAGACCCTGGCCACTGGTCCTGCGAGTCCCCAGAGTGCTGCTGGAGGTCAAAGGAGTCTGGATTAAGGATCTGTTGGGATATTGGTACCATAGGTGGTAAGATCCTTCCACTTCCTAGATTGGTCTTCAGCAGGTGACATTCGCTGTTCTGTGGGGTACTTGCAAGAGAAGATGCTCCCGTAACAGTTACTTCGGGGAAAGACTTCTCTACCTCTCCAGGTGGCGAGGAAGGTGGTGTGACTATGCGACGGACCTCAGTGTCCATCTTAGTCTCAGTCCGAATCGCGGACCTCTCTGCTGTCAGAGCCCGAGTGGGGGCTGAAGTATCAGGCAAGGGCTCACGTGGTGCCAAGTGAGAAGGTGCTGCTTCCTGACTCTCTTTTTCTCTGCCATAAATGTGTGGGTTAAAGATGGTAGAGGGCTGTCTTATTAAAGGGTCAGCAAACCTGACACGAGCCACTAGTGATTCACTGTGCAGAAAGGGGAGACCCCAGTAGAGTTGCCCGAATGTCTGCCTTAATTGTACTCTCCAATTTTCAGGGTGTGGGGGCCACTCAGGACCAAGGAGTTGCTCTGATCTGCATTTCATGCTCCAGGAGGACTGGAAACCAGTAGAATCCTGCTCATCACCCTGTGATATAGTCACGTTCCCCAAAGAATTCAAGGGGCCTTCTAAAGACTCCAACTTTCTTCCCCTCTTTCAGACCCTCAGCTCCACTTTCTTTTTGATAAGCATTTCCAGCAACCTCTGGCAGTCAGGGCTGATGAAAGACAGGTAGCCAGCCTCAGCCCATTTGTTTACAGGCTCTCTGCACATTACGGATCCTGGTGAGACGTGGGAAATCTGCTTTTCCTGGGACTCAGAGGGTGATGATGCCGGTAGGCTCAGGGTCTCGGTACTCATCTCCCACCAGGACAGGGTCTGCCCAGGACCGTCGGACTGGCCCAGGCCCAAGAGGGTTTTGATGGAAGAATCCGGCCCGAGGGCACGTGAACCCGGGCAGGTGTCCTTTCGAATGCTGTCCGGTGGGAGGGACTGCATTTCTGTTTGGGGAACGCTGGCGATGGAGGTGCAGTGGACAGAGGAGGCTGTGGGAAAGGGAGGGGAGATGTTCTGTTCCCCAGATTCAGAGGAGGGAGGGGAGAGAGGTGGTGGTGATGGTGACAGCGAGAAGCATTTCCGGGAGTTTGAAGGTCTAGAGTTGCTCTTGAGCAAAGGGTTGGAAGTAGAGAAGGATGACAAGCTGGGGCAGGGGCTGGAGGTCAGAGATGGTGGGAACTGGGCTGGAGGAGGAGGGGGAGACAGTGGAGAGTCTGTAGTTGTATCTTCCTCATAGCCTGGACCTCGCCTGGGCGGGCGATGATCTAAGAAGTCTTTCATTTTAGCGTTTTTTTTCTTGAGTGTCGGTGGGAGTTTGGAGAGTCCATAGTTGTATGTTCTTCCTCATAACCTGGACCTCGCCAGGGTGGGTGATGATCTAAGAAGTCTTTCATTTTGGTGTGTTTCCTCAAGTGCCGGTGGGAGTTTGGAGAGTCCATAGTTGTATGATCTTCCTCATAATCTGGACCTCGCCAGGGCGGGTGATGTTCTAAGAAGTCTTTCATTTTGGTGTGTTTCCTTAAGTGTCTGTGGGAATTCGGAGGCCCCAGTGTCAGACAGGGCCTCAGGGGACCTGGGTGCAGGCAGGCTGCACAGGGACCTGCAGCCCACAGCCTCTCCAGTACCCATACATGGGTGACATGACTTCACAGTATGCCTGATGCCCTCACCACAGTGCTGAGCTGCACTGTCCCCAGCGCTCTTGCTCCAGGTCAGCTGCACGCTACCTTTGTCCCTGGGATCTTGGGATCCCCACCGCCCACTCCATAAACTTGAGAGCCACAGGGGTGGAGAGTAAGATCCTGTACCTGTCCACAACTAAAACCATCTTCCGAATCTCTTCTAATTCCTCCAGACATATCTTGAAAGCTGTAATGAAGGAAACTGGGTCACAGGGTAAAGGGAGGCCCTAGCACTTTCAAGAGAACCCCTAAGATTTCTCTCAACAGCAGAACTCCCTAAGGTCAGATGGACTTCCCACTGGCCACCGATTGCCTGTTGGGTTGTCCCTTCTTATCATGAGGGTGCATTATCACTTAAGTGCTGCATCCACGTTCATTTTCCTTGAGGACATTCCCCTGGGTAGGTGGAGACATAGGGCAGGGACCTCACAGCTAACAACTTGTTCACATGGGCCTGAGTCCCACCTCCTTGGCCAGGCACTGTGGGTCCAATCCAGTCCCATTCTTTAGCTGCTCTGGGCCTGGCTCTTAGCTGGGCATTCAGGGATGTGTCATGGTTCATTTTTCTGCCCAGAAACCTTTCCCAGGCTGTGCTACCTGAGGGAGGCATCTGCTGCTGACCACCTTTGGGGTTCAGAAGCCAAACTCCAGGGGAAAGAGGAGAGGCGTGACCTCAAGTGCTTACCTTGTGCCATTTCTCTGCTCCTTCTCCACTTCTTACAGGGCTTTGATGGACCCTGCGAAGGCAGAAAAGACAGGCTCTGGGTCTCATTTCTCAACTCTCACTCTCTAGACTAGCTACAACCTTCCGTGTTCATGAACACCATGGATGTTCACTACTCAGGAGCTCTGTGTTATTCTTCCCTTTCACCTATTTCTCGAGAAGAAACATCAGGGAGGCTCTGTATGAAGCCCCATGGATTCCTTCCCTCCCTGCTCTGCTGCTCAAGAATCACAAACTCAAAAAAAAAAAAAAGAATCACAAACTCATAGAGACATCTGCGTACCCAGCTCTGTCAGATAGGACGTGCTTTTTTGGAGTCAGTGCCCAGGAACTCTCATCAGTGACCTCTTTTGGCCACCACTGGGGAAATGCTGGGGTCAGAGACCATCCATGGGTTTGGACCCTGGCCTCCCACGACACACCAGCTATTAAGTTCTCTTGTCTTCAGTTGCTGCTTACTAAATTTGGAGCTGATCCCAGGCATCTCTCAGGACACCCACTGTGGTATCTTTCAGTACAAATTCCAGAGCTCAATCCTACTCTGAGTAGGTTCATTGCTCTCCAGAATCACCTCTTAATGCCTTCCTCAAAAATGATGTTCTCATCTTCCACATGACAGGAATATATCCTGAGAAAAGTAGAGAAACACAGGAGGAAAAAAAAGCAGAAGAAATGCAGAAAAAAATGAGGGGGCGATAAGGAGATAGAGAGAGACATAAAGAAAGAAAGAGAAAGATTAAAAGAAAGACTTAGAAGAGAGAGAAAGAATTAGAAAGAGAAAGAAGAGAAAAGAAAGAAAGAGAAAGAAAGAAAGAAAGAAAGAAAGAAAGAAAGAAAGAAAGAAAGAAAGAAAGAAAGAAAGAAAGAAAGAAAGAAAGAAAGAAAGAAAGAAAGAAAGAAAGAAAGAAAGAAAGAAAGAAAGAAAGAAAGAAAGAAAGAAAGAAAGAAAGAAAGAAAGAAAGAAAGAAAGAAAGAAAGAGAAGAGAAGAAAGAAAGAGAGAGAGAAAGAAAGAAAGAAAGAGAAGGAAAGAAAGAAAGAAGAAGGAAGGAAGGAAGAGGAGGGAGGAAGGAAAGGAAGGAAAGGAAGGAAGGAAGGAAGGAAGGAAGGAAGGAAAGGAAGGAAGGAAGGAAGGAAGGAAGGGAAGGAAGGGAAGGAAGGGAAGGAAGGAAGGAAGGAAGGAAGGAAGGAAGGAAGGAAGGAAGGAAGGAAGGAAGGAAGGAAGGGAAGGAAGGAAGGAAGGAAGGAAGGAAAGGAAGGAAGGAAGGAAGGAAGGAAGAAGCAAGCCTGTTTTCTTGGGTTTCCTGTGCTTTCTTACCTTATGGATGTTTCTAAATGTTTCAGGTGGTGGTACAGATGGATTCCTCTGGATAGTCGACCATATTACATAAAAGATATTCACTGCACAACAGATGACAAAGATTACATTAGTAAGACATATAGTTGGTTTAGAATTCAACCAAGTAAAAATATCACTTTTCAGAGTAGAGAAAAAAACTCTCCATCTGAATAGCACAACTGCCACTAGGCAAATGAGCCCTGGACTTGAGTTTGGTGACTAAAACCTCAGACTCTTTGATTTTGTCGCAAAGGACACCTGCCAGCGACAGTGGCTGTAGCAAGAGGAGGTGGATAATTGCTGCCCTTTCCTCAGCTCCTGCACCCTTCCCTGATTTTTGTACCCCTTCATAAAGACCTAGGCTTATTTCCCATTAATTCCACCTGGAACTTATTGTTCCCGGTTTCTTTGTGATCTCAGATTGAGATATACCAACTTCATACTCTGAACAGTTCAGAGCTGTCTGTCATTTTTTGTCTTAAATTTTCAGGATCTTTTCCTTCAGAATTCCCTCTGTCTTTTACCTCCAACTTTTACGCATAATGTGTTTTCTTTACAGTAATCCTTATATATATATATGGTTTATATTTATTATATTCCATATTACAGTTTATCCTCATAAACTTTAATTTAACTTAATTTTCATTTATCTTAATTTATATATGTCCATTTTGAAAAGCTGTTTGGACTCTATCCTCTAGTTTCAACCAGAAGTACTTATATATTAAAAGTAATATAATTTACACATCTCAAATATAAAACAAATTGAAATTGCTAAGCCTTTGATGTTCATTTTTCCCAATTTATTAGTAGTTTTGTTTCTAGTAATAGATTTAATAGAAGATTCAGGTTTAGTATACACATTTCCCACCACAGTTTAACAATTTAGTACTTTCAAGCCTAGACAAATATTTGACTTCAGAAGATTTCCTTTATTCTCGCAAGGATGACTGTTAGCAGCTAATTTAGTTTTACCTGCACATATATTTTGTCTTCATTTTGGAATGAATTGCTTAGATGTTGGATGTTCTTTGTCAATGTCTTTGATATATTATCACACTGCCTTCATTTCAGAGTTGCTAACATGAAGTTAGTGTTTGGTCCTATTGCAGTTCCCTTCTTCACGATTCAACCCCCACCCCATTTTTTTTTACAGTTTAACTATGATATGTCTTATAATGTATTTGTTTTTATTTTACTGGTCATAAAAACACTGAAGATGTAGATTCAAATTTTTCAAACTTGTTAAATGTTCAACCTTTATTTCTAAATACATTTCTTCCCCATTTTCCTTTCTTTAAGAAAGTCTCAGTCTACATATGTAAGTGTACTTAATGATGTTTCAAGGCTCATTTTATGGAACTCTTTATTTGTTCTTCAGATTGTATTTCTATAACTTATCTTTAAGTTTACTGTTCAACTATATCTAATGTGCCTTTAATTTGTCTAAATTTTTCATTTTAATGACTGTAGATGTCAATTTCAGCAGGTCAGTTTGGCTTCTTTCTTAAAATGTGTAGTAATTTATTCAATGATTATAATAATTAATTTCAATAATTAAATTATACTCAGAATTCCCTTTAATTAAATGAAACATATTCTTTTGTTCTTTATGTCAGATATTATTTTTTATCCATTGAAATTAATTTCAATTATTCCTCTTTATATTCTGTTTTTTGTTAAATATTAAAGCAATGTGATTTACATAGTTATTGATAGTTGAGTGTCAGGAGTACAATATTCCAGCCTCAGTCCAATCGCCAGTGTTGATTTCCCTCCACCAGTGTCCACAGAGTCCCTCTCATCCCCAAGTTAGTCTCCTTGGTCGACACACTTTCAAGCTTGGCTATTGTAATTTAGATCTCATGCTTGCTGGATTTCTCTCTCTCTCTCTCTCTCTATTTCTCTCTCTATGTATATATATATATATATATATGTCCCTCCCTCACACCTAATTAGATTTTTCTTGATTGTATTGCCAAGAGGTACAATGTCACAAAGCTCTTCATGATTGACTTGTGATCGTACCATATTTGAGTGTTTTAGCACCCATCTCTTCACCACTGTCTACTTCCCTCCATCAGTGTCCATGTGTTTCCTCCTGCCCCCATGCCTGCATCTATTTCAATTTTTTTATCTTTTTTAACTTTTTGCACTTCAGTTTGTGATACTGTTACTGAAATAGCATCATGCATATCACTTACTCCTTTCAGCACCCAGTTCTTGTCCAGAGTGACCTCTTACTACCTATCATTGACATAGTCTTTTTCTCATTTGCTTCATGGGTCCCATCTCTGACTTAATTGATCTTTCCCTATCTCGTAAGATTTTGACTGAGGTATAATCCTCCTGGTTTTGTTACTATTTTCTTTAGGTAATATTCCTCCTGCTGTGACTGCAATCATTCTGTATCTGTTCTCTCCCTTTGACTTGTTTTACTTGGAATGATACTCTTCATTTCTATCCATGTATCAGAAAATTTCATGACTTCAATTTTTCTAATGATTGTGTAGTATTCCATTTGGTAGTTACACCATAGCTTCTTTGTCCATTCATTTGTTCTTGGGCACTTCCTAATGCCATGCAAGTCAAATGGATTAAAGGCCTCATTATGGTACCTGAATCCATAAGATACATAGAGATATTCGGTTGTATTCCATAGGTGTACAGGTCTGTCTCTATAACAATACCATGTCATTTTAATTACTAAACTTTGTAGTACAGTTTGAAGTTGGGGAAGGTGATACCTCCCATCATTTTACCAAGGATTGCTATAGCTATTCAGGTGTGTTTATTATTCAATACAAATCTCAGCAGTGTTTGCTCAATTTTTTTGAAGAATATCATTGATATCCTGTTGGATGACAGATTTAGCCTATCTGGGAGCTTTATTGTTTTGCCCACTCCCAGATTAATCTGTTTAAGCCAAGGTTCATTCTAATGAGACCTCTCTTCTATGTAAACACTGCTAGAGTATGTGGCAGTTACAGAAGTTACCTTGACTGAATAACTTCTGACTTATACATCTACTAAGACTTCTATGTTTTCTAGATTGGGCACAGCTCCTCTTTATACCCACTGAACCCAGCGTGGGACAGTTAGAATTTACCAGGAGACTACCACCCTGGCTACGTTGAGACTATAGGAAGGCTACAGGAAGGATCATACTAGATTGCTCTCAAGCAGGCGAGTGTGACCCTTTCAGTATACGGAGAACAAGATACTCAGAGTCACCCTGGTGCAGATAATAAATAAGAAGGACCTTGTGGATACCATTTAGATTACATGAAGATCATGAAATTAAGATATATTACTTTATATCAGCCCTCTCTCTTTTACATAAGAGAGATAATCTTGGGATTAGTCCTTGGCATAATCTTTGTTTATACCTGCAATAAGGTGTGGCACAGCCCTTCTACACTCTGTTTAGAGTTCTTTGTTGACATGATCCTCCTGTTGGACTACTTTGGTGTATATAAGGGGACTGGCTTTTTGCTCCTTGGCTTTTTGCTCCATCTTTTGGATAGGACTCCTCTCCGGTGAGATCCTCTCTCTTTGGTGGGAGACTCAGGCTCTTTTGTATGGTCTAAGTTTGGACCAAGCTAGAGTTTGTTCATTATATTGGAGTGCTGTGGAAGAGCTATTGTACTATTAAAGCCTTTTTTGGAACTGCGCCGGACTCGTGAATTTTCATCTGCTCCCCTGGCGTCCTCGGAGGTAGAAGAGAACTTCAGTCCTGACACTGTCAGGGACCCCAGCTGCTTCCCCAACAGTATCCTTATAGGGACTGCATTGAATCTGTATAAAGCTCTAGAAGGTATTGCCATTTTGACACTGTAACTTCTCCCAATCCATGAGCAGGGAATGTTTCTCTATTTCATCTTGCCCTCTTTTGTTTCTTGTAACTTTCTTTGTATAGGTCCTTTACAACCTGCTTGATTATATGAAAGAGAAACACTTCTGAACCTCAAAAGAAACAGTCACCAAGATACAAACACAGCCCACACACAGATAGGAAAAGATTATTTATCCAGTACCCATCTGATCAGCACTTAATATCAACAACTTACAATAACTTTATAAGGAAAAAAATCCCACCCCATTGAAAAATGGGGGGGAAAAAATGACAAAAATTTCCAAAAAGAAGACATTTGAATGCCATAAAGGCATATGAAAAAGTGGTCTTCATCATTAATGGTCATGAAGATGCAAATTAAAACTACAATGATAAAATGAGATAATGAAACTCAGACACACTGGGCAGGGCTGCTTCTGCCTCTCCGTGTGCTCAGCTGAGGCCCCTGGGAGGGAATGCGAGTTTTAACTCTGGCCCGCCATCCCAACAGAGTCTTGCAAGAAGCCAGAGGAACTCCCACACCACGAGGGCTGCCATTTTCAACATCCGGACTCCACAGCTCATCAGAGCTTCAACCAAGAGAAAAGCCGATCTCTTCCCATTGCAGTAAATGGGAAATTACTGCATTCATCAGTAAATGCATGAGATGAGAGACTACTACTGACAGTATAACACCTACATGGCAGAGCCTGGCAAGCTACCTGTGTTGAATTTGATATGCCAAAACCTAATAACAATTATAGCCGTCATTCTCATGACCTGAAGGAATGGTCTGAGGCTCTTGGTGTTCCTGGAGCGAGCAAATTCCTTGGGCTACCCTAGTTCGTGACAGGATGTATGTTACTGGTGCCCACTCAAGCAAATCGATAAACAATGGGAATACACGTGAAACTAGTGAGTGATACAAATGAATGAGATAACATCTCCCACCAAGAAGACTGGCACGCATCCAAAAGAGCAAGAACAATCGGTGCTGGCATGGATGCGGAAAGAAATAGACTCTCATTCTACTGTTGGTGGGATTGCCAACTAGTCCAGTCCTTTAGGAAAACAATACAAACAATGCAAAAACTTGATACTGATCTCCTATTTGACCCATCAATACCTTTCCTGGGAATATACCCAGGAATCCCCAAAATACTCAGCAGAAACACTATCTGAATTTCAATAGTCATCACAGAACTATTTATCCACAATAGCCAGAATCTGGAAACAACCTGAGTGCCTGAAAACAGAAGACTGGATAAAGAAATGATGGCACATATACACAATGGAATACTATGGTGCTGTCAGGCAAATGAAGTCATGAAATTTGCCTACAAATGGATGGACACGGAGAATAAAGATGAGAAGGGAGGCACAGTGGCAGAGGCATGTTCAGACTAACCTCTCCACCACATTCTGCCCTACCAGATAGAAGTTGTATTATGCGGGGGGGGGCGTTTGCCTTGCACATGATGCAAGTGAGTCAATCCCTGGCATCATGTATGGTTCATAAGCAGTGCCAGGAGCAATTTCTGAGACCACAGGGATGAGTAACCCTGAGCGTCTCCTGGTGTGACCCAAAAAGAGCAAAATAAATAAATAAATAAATAAATAAATAAATAAATAAATAAATAAATAAATAAAACGCGATAAAAATAAGAATGTCTGGGAATGAACATCTGTATCTGCTGTGCCTTAGATAAGACAGAAATACGACAGTCAGATGTCCTTTTGATATACTGTATCTTGCTCTATGGGTTGAAAAGAGTATGTATTGTCTGCTTTTCCAATGCTCAGGGTTCCACGTGTCTTGAGCTTGTGAATCCTCAGCACTGTATGACAGAGTTATTGTGTGTGTGAATATACTGAAAGTATCTGTCTCTGTGCATCCTGGTCGGCAGGACAGCTACAGCCAGGGCAGGCCTGGAGGCCTGACCACCTAACTGATGCAAAGACGAGCAAATGAGTCTGTTTTAAGTAATCAAGAAACTCAAGCATGTGTAATCAAGCAGAAGCACCGCTGCACAAGGGGAACAAAAAACAGAATACTCATCCCATAAAGGGTTAATATAAGATACATAAAACACTGGTGGAACTTTACAAGAACAAATCCAATCCCATCAAAAATGTGGAGAACAGAAACAGCCTTGAATTAGAAATCAAAATGGCAAAAGGCACATGAAAAAAATGCTCTACATTAAGAATCATTAGGGAGATGTGAAACAAAACAATGATAAGATACCACCTCAATTAGATTTTTAGTATCACTTGTATCGCTTGTATCATTGTTTTCCCATTGATCAGCGATTTGTTCAGGTGGGGCAGAGCTGCTACTGGCTCTCCCTGTCCCCAGCAGATCACGAGGTGCCCGGGAGGGAAGGGGCTTCTAGCCCTGGCCTGCCACCCCAGCAGAGCCTCGCAGAAGCCGTAGGAACCCCAATACCATGAGAGCCGCCATTTTCCACATCCAGACTCTCCACTCATCAGAGCTCCACCCAGCAGAAGAGCTGATCACAAGCCCAGCTCATCAGACACTCACCCTACAGCAGTCTTTTTCAAGCCCAACCCAGGTATGCCTGATCCAGAGACTCACATACATGGGGCAGAGCTGCTTCCTGCTCTCCCTGTGACCAGCTGATCATGAGGCACCCAGGAGGGAAGGCAGTTCCTAGCCCTGGCCTGCCACCCCAACAGAGCCTCGCAAGAAGCCAGAGGAACCCCCACACCATGAGGGCCACCATTTCCCACATCAGGACTCCCTACTCATCAGAGCTCCACCCTTAGATATTTAGTATAAAATTCAATTAGACTTTGCATCAGAAACCTCACGCTCCCAACAGATGAATAATCTTTTGTGCATAAACTGGAGGAAACTAACAAGACATCTTCATTCCAAATGTGTGCGTTCTCCTGTGTCAGGTAATGCTACTCCTGAGCCTGTAGCATGTCCTGTTTGGTAGTGTCCAGCATCTTATCGAATTTCTTGATTACAATGAAGCTCAGGGTTTCTGGAATCCAATATTGGGGATTCAAGAGCAGTGTGACAAGTCAGTCAACATCACAATCACCTTCACTGGTTCCTCCAGGCTGGATTTCCATGGCAGTTTCATGAATGGGGTTAAAGATCCTGCGAGGCAAGGTCCTTCAACACAGTACCCTCTTTTTTTTTTTTTTTTTCTTTTTGGGTCACACCCGGCGATGCTCAGGGGTTTCTCCTGGCTCTGCACTCAGGAACGTACTCCTGGCGGTGCTCGGGGGACCATATGGGATGCCGGGGATCGAACCCGGGCCAGCACAGGCCGGCCGCTGCAAGGCAAACGCCCTACCCGCTGGGCTATCACTCCGCCCCACAGTACTCTCTCTTTATCCCCATTTTCAATATAGCAATACATCGATATTTAAATACAGATTTAAAATGGTAGATCTATTCATTAAATTGTTACATTTAATATTTAAATGCAGATTTCAAATTTTTAATTTAAGCTATATTTAAATACTGAAGGAAACTGCATTCGTATGAAGTTTGTTTTTTCCAGACCAAACCATTTCTGTGAAAGAGTTCTGTTGCTCGAGGAAGAGGTGACTCCGTCCAGAAGAACATGGGTTCTCAGGCAGTGCAAGAATTCTGTTGCTCACAATCACCAACATGCTCCAGTCCATAATCCACTCACTACTCGGACGAGCAACCACTCATGAGTGAATCTGTTGAAAATGCCAGGTATGCAAGTTTCTGCATATGAACATTCTAGTCTTTCAAAGAGCCATGAATGGGGACCCTCCCACCATCTCCCTGTGCTCCAGAAGGAGCAGTGGTCATGCCCATCGACTGCATCATGCGCCAAAGTAATCTCACCAGTGGTCATGATCCATAGATTCATATATAAATCTCCAAAAAGACCATCATCTAATAACTCAATACAATCTCTGCAATTCCTGGGGACATCTCAAGCTGTAGAATATGGTTAAACCAATATTCTATTACATTTTATAGATGCAAGTATCACTTGATCACTTGATAATAACAAGTTGTGTAGTCACAATGCCTACTCATTCCAACATATAATTTCTAATTCAAAGTGCTCAGTGGCCCAATTGTTCCTTTATAAGATTGAACAAACCTTCTTCTAAGAAAGCATTTCTCTACCACGTATAAGCAGACTAGGTATAACAAACAATACAAGATTAATTTTGAGTGTCTGCTTAGGACAGGCTCAAGTAGAGGTAGGGAAAGTTTGAAATAATTATTGTGCATAGTAGCGATTGTGGTGTGTTTGGGGTTGTTTATTGAATAACATAGAAATTTTTGGGCGGTGTTAATTATTTATTTATATTAATATTTTATTATACCACCTTGAGATATACAATTACAAAGATGTTCATGTTTGGAATTCGGTCATACAGTGCTCCAGCACCCATTCCTCCACCAGTGCCCTTTTCCTACCACCAATTCCCTACCAATTTCCTAACACCAAGTGCCCAATTCCCCCCCACACCTCCCCTATCCTCCCTCTATGTAAGGCTCTTTATCTTTCTCTTACTCTTTCTCTTTCTTCTCTTTCTCTTTTTGTCTCTCTCTTTCTCTCTTCCTTCTCTTACACATTGTGGATTACAATGCATATCTTTAGAGGTTATCATGTGTATCTTTGTATCATGAACATCTTTGTAATTGTATATCTCACGGTGGCATAATAAAATATTTTTAAGAAGAAAAATTAAAAATAAGCTGAAAATATCTATTACTATCACTATCCTCCTGTTGATCATCTATTTGCTAGAGCAGGCACCAGTAATATCTCCATATGTCCTGTCTCATGCTAGTAGAGCCCAAGGGCATCTGCTCGCCTCCAGGAACATAAAGAGCCTAAAACCATTATATTAGGTCATGGGAATGACCTAATATAATTGTTACTGGTATTTGGCATATCAAATACAACACAGGCAGCTTGCCAGGCTTGCCGTGCAGGTGGCATACCCTTGTAGTCACCTCTAAATATAGCATTTATAGATGAACCGCGCGGCCGCTTGCGGCCGCCGAGACGGGCTGTGATAGGCTGTCGCTGGGTGGAGTTCTGACGAGAGGGAAGTCTAGATGGAGGAAAATGGAGGTCCGATGGAGTGGGGGGGTCATCTGGCTTGTTGTGCAGCTCTGCTGGGGTGGCGGGCCAGGGTTAGAACCCGCCATCCCTCCCGGGCGTCTCGTGAGTGGCTGGGCACAGGGAGAGCAAGTAGCAGCTCTGCCCCATGTCTGTAAGTCTCTGGATCAGCATACCTGGGCCAGATTGAAAAAAAACTGCTTCAGGGTGGGTGTCGATGATCTGGGTTGTGATAGGCTGTTGCTGGGTGGAGTTCTGACGAGAGGGAAGTCTGGATGTGGAAAATGGCGGTCCGATGGAGTGGGGGGTCATCTGGCTTTTGTGCGGCTCTGCTGGGGTGGCGGACTTACACTTTATACAGCTTTCACATTCCTTCAGAAATCTGCATCCAGATTGCTCATGGTCTGGCCCAGTGCTGTAGAGCATACCAAGCTTCTATATTGCTTATAGAAAATATATTGCTTATAGATATTTTCTATAAGCAATATAATATGAACCTGTGCTAAGGGATCACTCCTGGTCACCCAGGGGACAACAGGGATAGAGGGGATAGAACCCTGATTGGTTGCAAAGCATATGCCCTAAGTGCTATGGTCCAACCCACATTTAGTATTTCTTGAGCAGAGGACAGTGAGAAGCTGCTTATGGTAAGTCTCATGGACCCTTTATGTACTTTGAAGAGAGATACACCTAAGAATTTTCTTTCCCTTTGTAGAAATGAATAATGGGAACAAAGCTACTACCTCTCTTCATTGCAAAAAGACATGTGGTTCAAAACACTAATAGTCTCTAGCTAGTCAAGACAGAACAGGACCTCATCCTCCTATGGACAATTCAGGAGCCCAATAAGCCCAATAAACACACCAGGATTCCTAGAGAAAACTCTCAAGCCTTGAGCCTAGTTTACAGAAGTTCCCAGGCAAGGACCAGCAGCAGCAGAGCACTGGGGGATAGAGGGGAAGCTGGCCAATGAGCCCTCTCAGGGCTCATCAACAGTTTCTTTCAGGTATGTGGGGTTAATTTTTCCAGACAGAAACAATAAGGGATAGAGGTTCTGAGGTCCCTCAATTCCCAACCCCAGAGAAGAACAGGAAGCAAGGACAATTCTCTGCATTGGTTTTTGTTTGGGGGGTCACACTCATTAATGCTCATGGTAAAATGAACCTGTGCTAAGGGATCACTCCTGGTGGCTCCAGGGACAAATGGGGTGCTCAGGGGACAAATGGGGTGCCTGGTTGGCTAAAAGCATATGCCCTACGTGCTATTTCTTTTTTTTGTGACTTTTTTTATTTTTTAAAAAATATTTTATTATACAACCGTGAGATATACAATTACAAAGATGTTCATGTTCGGGTTTTGGTCATACAGTGTTCCAGCACCCATCCACCCATTAGTGCCCATTTCCCACTACCAATAACCCCAATTCCTCCCCCCTCCCTAGCCTGCCTCTATGACAGGTTCTTTATCTCTCTTCTCTCTCTCTCTCTCTCTCTCTCTCTCTCTCTCTCTCTCTCTCTCTCTCTCTTACACATGTGGATTGCAATATTTACGTTTAGAGGTTATCCGGTGTATCTTTTTGCCTATATTCAATGCTCAGTTCTAGACTGGTATTATCATTTTCGACGATTATTAGCACATTGTTCCCTTCTCTGTCTTTATTTTTTTAACATTTTATTATTTATTCACGCTTGGAGGTTTCGGTCACACAGTGTTCCAGCACCCGCCCTCCACCAGTGCCCATCACCCACCACCCATGTCCCCAATTCCTCCCCCTCCCACGTCCTGCCTAAATGGCAGCTTCTCACTGCTTATGATACATTTCATAAGACCCTTTATGTACTTAGAAGAGAGATACACATAAGAAAATTCTTTCCCTTTGTAGAAATGAAAATGGGAACAATGCTACTACCACCCTTACTTCATTGTAGAAAGACATGTGGTTCAAAACACTAATAGTCTCTAGCTGGTCAAGACAGAAAACTAGGAAATGGATCACAGCTGGTATTTTCTCTCCCCTCTATGAAAATGAGCGAACGGTGAGGAGCAGACGCAGCATGATGCTTGAGACAGTGCAAGGTGAGTTTTTTCATGCAGCCAGTGACAGGAATTACTCCATCTCTAACATCTCTGAGTTTTGGCTTTCTGTACCCTAAGCCAGCAGCAGAATGTTCTCAGGAAACAGTCCTGGGAAGATTTCTGGATTGTAACCTAAACCTAGTCACCCCAGAATTCTATTCTCAGCACTATGAGGAAGATGGATACTGCCTGGGCAGCTATGTCTGGAGGGGACCTGCTGAACTTGGTCTAAGGGATGGGACCTTCAGGTCCAACCAGAGAAACATTTCCCAACTGTGCAGATTCATCTCTGGGGTGGCCCTGCTCTTTCTTGCCACTAGGTAGATTGAGACTTGGGGATGCATTGGATCAGGAAGTGTTATAAAATGACAGGACAGAGCTGTGCTGAACATTCAGAGAGTCTCAGGGATCCTGTGGTCTGACACACTGATGCTGAAGCTCCAGAAAACCAAATTTCGCAAGTTGCTTATCTCTTTGTCCTTCCTAACCCTGTCTACTGATTCCCAGCATTTAGAGGCTCCCTGCGAGAATGGAATGAGAAGCTAAACCCCATCGATCATTTATACAGGTAATCCTCCTGTGTCCTCCCAGAACCTAAGGTGTGACACTGCAGGGGAAGCCATAAACAGAGTTAGGTAAATCCTGGATGGCGGAGGGTAAAGAGGGAGGAACATTTGAGATCTATGAAGTCACCATGGAGGCAGAAGAAGGACTCCTGGGATGAGGTGAGTACCAGGAACCCATCCCAGACGGGGCCATCCTCCCTGCGACGTGAGACTTCTGTTCCTACAGAAACCTGCAGAAGGATCCTGATAAAACCAAAAACCGACAGTTTTGCTATCAATGACCGAGATCAAGGCCTAGCAGAGCCTGCCTAAAAAAATACAAGAAAATTTCACAAGCTCTCAGATCTGGGGTCAACACACCAACATAGGCCGTGGCGCGACAACAACAGAAAAAGCACCATGAAAATAGTGAAAGCTCTTTGCTCTGCGGTCAAGACATCACTACAGACCATGGCCAACCATTGCAGGAAAAAAATGCATGAAAATGGTAAACTGTCTCGTCTCTGGGGAAAACACTCCAACAAAAGCCCTGCCAGAGTCAAGGTAGGGGCACAGCTTGACAAGTGTGATTATCTTCAACTCTCAGATAAGGACCCCAGAAAATGGACTGACTGCAGACACTGTCCAAACTATTTCCCTATCCAATTCCCACAATCCATTGTCAGGGAACCGGCCAACTCTGGCCTCTACCCTAACAGCAGAATCTCAAGCTCCTGTGCTGGACTCTCTCTCAAAACATCCATCTACTAATAAGACCTCTGGAAGATCTCTTGTCCCACCACTATCTGTTCTGGAGTGCCTAAACTGGCTTCTCTCAATAATTCTGTGGTTTGGGGGCAAGTATCATCTGCTGCTTAATCTAAATCACTTGTCCTGTGCTAAACCTTAAGCACAGGACAAGGCCTCTTAGAAGCACTGGCTTAAGTCTCCATCAACACCTAAGTTTCTGTCAGATGGTAATGAGCGAGACACCCCCAAGCGCTCATCCATGAGGAGCATCTCTTCCCCATGGAACATCTCTTCCCCATGGAACCTCTGAAGAAGTGCCATGTTCTGGGGGCACATTGGCCAGTTTGCTTATTATGGAGCAGCTAGAGGCAATGTTGTAATCTAACTTTAAAAGGAAGATGACACAAATTGAACTTGGCTGTTCCCCGTTTGTGCTGTCACCCCTGGCCAAGCATCCTCTGCCATTACAACAAGCTTTGAAAATCAGAAACAAATCCCACTCCAAGGGGTGTAAAGTCCATCAGTCCCATCACAGAGACCACGGAATTAAAACTACTTCAGTGAGTCCCCTCACTGTGTCTTCAGCTGGGCGTGAGGAAACCAAGAAGGCCCCGGGAAGGACCACAATTGATGTCTGCCAAGGTCTCTCCAAGGCACATGTACCTGGCCAGGAGAGCAGGACGCCTTCTCAGACTGTTCCGTTCAGAGGGAGGGAGAGATTACAGCAGAGAAAGGGGTTGGAGTGAACAAGAAGCGCCCAAGAGGACTCTCCAAGTTCAATGATACAAAAACACGGAAAGAAGAGCCAAGGTCTATTTCCACCAGACTGCTCTCAAAATGTAGCTCTCTAAAAAGAACTTAAAAATAAAATCATGAGGGTGAAAGAAGCCTAAAAAAGTTGAAAGGGAAAAGGTTGAAGTTTGGGATGCATCTTGGGCCCTAGTGTTCAGGCCAGGTCCTAGATGACCAACCAGAGTCTGAATCCATTTAATTCAAGGATAGAAAATGCGGCTCCTCAAGAGAGAAATGAATCATAACTTGCAACAAAGGTTGCCAATAAATTTAATCTATCAGCAATTGGAGGTTCAAATAAAAATACGCAAAGGCATGCCATCAAATTCTCTAAGAAATCCCACACTGAAGTGCTCCTTCAAGACACTGCAACAGGTATATTGATCCCAGATACTCCCAACACCGTGCTCCTTCAAGACATCCACACTACGTGCTCCTTGCATGCAGATGACTTGGCTGTTCAGGGGGCACAGTCTCATTCCGCAAACAAACAAGGTGGTGGACTCTGTGTCCAGCTCTTTTTTAGAGCACATATTCCATGGAAAACGTAACCAGAAGCAGCAGGAGCCCAGTATGTGACAGCCAAATGCTCACTCCAACAGGAACACAGAGTAATGTTATAATAATTGAAAGAGATGACAGCACTTACGGAAAAGGATAAGAAGAGTGCAGTTCTCCTAAGTAGCCGAACAGCAGACCTTCCTACATGGTTGGTGTGAAGCAAGCCTCGATCCAGAAAAGTCAGAGAACAATGCCGACTAAAAAGGAGATAATAGTTTAGGCTGCGGATGAGGACGAGTCAACTGTTTATGAGCGGAATATGCAGACACCTGTGAAAGAGGAGGATGAAAAAAAGGGCCAAAACAGGGAAAAAATATGAAAATTTCATGAAGGAGGACTTCCCCAATTTTGGGAAGCATTCCCAAATCCTGTTGGGAAAGAGAGAGATTCATGTAAGAGCCAGAAAATGAGCCTGATGGGGCAGGAGGTACATGAGAGGAAATACAAGGCACTTTCCACATCGTGTGAACTTTAATAAGACAGATTAAGGATGGGAATATCTGGGTAAAAGCATCAGGTTCTCCTCAACCAGTCATAGCTCTTTCCAAAGTAGGCAGACTCACAAATAGAAGGTTATTATAGCACACACCATTGCAACAGTTGCGGGGAAAATGCTGCAGAAATTGGGGCTTCAGGAAGTCACCCGTGCCTCAGAAGAAAACTACACAGCCCAAACTGTGAGCCCTTACCAGGAAGCAACGCCTACATTACAAGGGTATCACACACCCACAAAAAATACAGGAGCAGAAATGTGCTCTCTTTTCAGCAGGTCACCCCTCAAAGCCACAAAATCATTTCAAAGAACAAATATATCGGATTTGGGTCATGCCACCACAGGAGTTAGTGTACATAGCTAGACCTAGACAGCAAATGTCCAGCATTTCCGGAACCAATGAGCAGATTCACAGTCCCTCAACTCTCCAACTAAAAAAATATGGCCGGTTTACCAGGATAATTGTCCTCCCATATTGACCAAGAGGAAGCCACTTGCCCAAGAAACAGTTCAGTAAGAACTGGGAAAGGCAGAATATTCCCGTTGTAACAAAACTCTCCTGTTCTAAACACACAGCAGAATACTTTTTCTGGAAACAAACTTGGTTTCTTTGGGTTTGATTAGTTTTGGTTTTGACTACTGGTAGCCCCTGGCTTTTCCTTCCCACCAATTTTTCTTTAAGGATATGGGTACCCTTAAACAGTGAAAAAATTCAATGTAGATTTGACATATTTCTGGGAACAAAGGGAGGAAAGGAGATTTTAGGGCCCCAGTGGATCAGCTTGTTCCCTCAGAAGATGCTTCCTGTCCATGTCCAGAGTCAGACAGATAAGCTGCCCTCGCTCCTCACAAAGGCCCACAAGGAAAACCTTCAAGCAGGGATGACTGACACCTCTTTCATGCACCTCTAGTTAGATTTAACAAATACAGAGAGAAGGAGCTCACATTCATGTGATTCTTATTGAACCTTTATCCAGGGCTCAAGTGGACTCAGAGGCCATCAAACATGTTCCATGTGGTCTCACCTGGCTCCCGTCCCTCAGGTCCAGTGCTATTAGAAGAAAGAAGCCCTCAGAGAGGACTAAGGATTAAGAACTGAAGGGGGCATGCAGGAGGGTCTACAGCATGTCAGCTGCCCCTGGTTTCCTCAATCAGCTGTCACACACAACACCGGGAGGCAGGAGCAATTTTCCAAAGGAAAGATTTTCCAATAGTTCTGCAAGCTTCATCACGTGCCAATTGCAGCAGACGTGTGAGCAAAGTGATCACTCCAGGTGTGGGTGCAGTCTAAACTATGAAATGACAAAACAGAACTGTCCAGATCCATGCAGAGTGCCAGGGATCCTGCGACCTGGATACACTGATGCTGAGCCGCTAGAGAATCAATTTCCCCAAAGTCGGCCTTGAAGTGTGGCTTATGTCTTTGTCCTTCATAACCTTTCTCCTGATTCCAAGCATTTAGAGGCTGACAGCAATAACAGAATGAGACACAAAGCCCAACTATCTGTTCTTTTTTTTCCCCAATTTTAAAAAAACTTTATTTAAACACGGTGACTAACAAATTTGTTCACAGTACAGTTGTTTCAAGTGTTCATTATTACAACACCAGTCCCACCACAAATGAGCCCTTACCGCCACCAAAGACCCTTGTTTGCCACCTACTCCCTATCCCCATGCCTGCTCCCATAGCAGGCACTAATTATATTGCTTATTACAGCATGTATCTCGGAATGGTATTGCTAAGTCACGATCTTATTGCAGCTCAATTTATCTCTTTTTTTCTATGCTGTTGTTTTTGAGCTCATATCTAAGCAATTGTCTAGTCCAACATAACAGGCTTTTTTTTAAATTTGGAGGGGCTAGGCCACTTCTGGTGGTATTTAGGGTTTACTCCTGGCGCTCTGTGCTCAGTGATCACTTCTGATGCTGCTTGGGGACCTCTAGGGTTGAGCCAGATGGCTCCATGCAAGGCCTCCAGCCCAGAGATTCACACCATTTTCTTCTGAATTTAATCTCTCCCATGATCTCTCTGACAAATGAATTTAGCCAACTATCTGTTCTTAGGTAAATAATCTTCCCCCGTGTCCTCCTGAACCTCAGTTTGACACCAGTGGGGAAGTGATGAAACAAAGTGTTGGTAAAACCTGGGCGGCTGGAGGGTGCAGAAGGAACAGCATTTGGAACTTTGGGAAGTTACTATGGTGGCGCTAGAGAACCTTCTGGCTGCTGGTGGGTTCCAGGGACCTAGCCAGTCTGGGCTATTCCACCCTGCATCTTGTGCCTTCTGTCCTTGAAGCAATCAGCAGAAACGCCCTGGCAGAAATGAATGCCAACAATTTTGCTATAAGGACCAAGAAACAGGCCTCACAAAGCCCACCTGAAAAATATGAAGAAAATGGTGAATGCTCTCAGCTCTGGGGTCAACACCCCAATAGGCCCTTTCTGACCACACCGGAAAAATAGTCTATGAAAATGGTGAAAGCTCTCAGCTCTGGGGTCAACACGCCAGCACAAGCCCTGCCAGACTTGCTGTTGAACACTGCTTGAGAAGAGTGATTACCATCCACTCTTAGGATGAGGAACCCAGAGGTATAGACTGCAGACACTGCTGCTGCTATTTACTTGTCCAGTGCTTTCACTCCATTGACATGGCACCTGTTAATGTGAAGGAAGCAGCCAAACAGGTGGACCATGAGAAGGCAACAGTTTGGGATGTTGTGTTGGGCCCTAGTGTTCCGGCTAGGTCCCAGACAACTAACCAGAATCTGAGTCCTTTTTAGTTCAAGGATCGAAAACATGGCTAAACAAGATAGAAATGAACCATATCTTGAAACAAAGGTTGCAAATAATTTCATAAATTCGACCTACAAGCATATGAGGTGCAAATCAAAATTCTCAATGCTGTGCCATCAAATTCCTATGAGATCTCATGCTGAAGTGCTCCTTCAAGACACTGCAACACGAGTGTTAATCCCAGATATTCCCTACACTGTGCTCCTTCAAGAGTTGCACACAAACGTTCTCCTTTGCTGCAGGCATCTTGGCTGCTCAGAGGGCACAGATTCATTTCTCAAAGAAAGGGCATCGAGCTCTTTACCATGGAAAAGAGCACATATTCCATGGAAAATGGAACCAGAAGCAGCAGGAGTCCAGTATATAAAAAGATAAACGTGAGAGTCAAATGTTCCCTCCAACAGAAACACAGAGTGACGTTACCACTGTTGTAATAGTGGACAGCACTTAACAGAAAATCTTCCCACAGCAGCTGGTATATACCGTGGATAGGAATTGAGAAGTTGAAAGAACAACATGGGAGAGTGAGAAAGGAAGTCATAGTTGGGCTATGGAGGTGGACGAGGCAACAGTTTTTTGAGAAGAAATGCTAACTTTTTGAGAAAAAGAGCATGAAAAGAAGATCCAGAGCTGGCCAACAAATCAAACTTTCCTATCAGAGAGATTCCTCAGTCTGGGGGACGTGCTCCCCTGTGCTGATGGGAGAGAGATAGATTCAGGAAATCCTTCTTCTTGGGACAGAAAATAAACCTAAAGTAGCAGGAAGTTAAATGACAGAAAGTACAGGACACCTTCCACATCATCTAAACTTTTAGTAAGACAGTCTGTCAAGGATGAGAAGGTCTGGATCAAATCATCTGGTCCGCATTAACCATTTCAGAGACAGAGTCCAGGCCAAAGCTGGCAGATTCAGTAGGAGATTCTTGCAGCCCCACCACCACGGAACCACCGCATTGAAAATACTGCTACAGAATCTGGAGATTCAGCAAGGTATCAATTGCCTCAAAGAAAACCTGCACTGCCCAAACTGTCACCCCCACCAAACCCCAACTCCTACAGTCAGAGGGGGTCTCACACCCAGGGAAAAGAAACTGGAACAAAATGTTGCACTCTTTGCAGCAGGTCACACTGAAATCCACAAAAACCTGACAAAGAGCTCAGCACCTCTAGTGAGATGGAAACAATTACAGAGAGTAGGAGCTCACATTCCTGTAATTCTTACCGAACTTGGACTCAAGGGTTCCAAGTCAGACTCAAAGGCAATCAAACTGGTTCCATGTTTGTCTCACCCGGCTCCTAGAATCAGAGAAGACGGGTGGAAGAGGTTTGGCCAGGATGGCCCCATGGCACGTGCTGTTACCCAGAGTTCCTCTGCTCAACTATCCACACTAACAGGGAGGCAGGAGCAATTTTCCAGAAGGAAATGTTTCCAAATCTTCTGGAAGGATCCTTCATGTGCCAATTGCTGCAGACATTTAGACAGACTCTGAAGCTAAGCGATCATCCCAGGTGTGGTGCAGTCTCTCCCTCACATCTCTCAAAACTATGTTGGTACTTTGAACAGATAAAGTTGGACATGTGCCTCGACTGTGGAATCACCGTGCTATGTGAGTAGGATCCTAGATATTCCTGTTCATAGCCTCACATTACACCAAGCACAAATCCTACACGGTCCCAGTTCAGAGCCACAGAGAGAGATGTCTGGCACAGTGTCGAGGACAATACGGGAGTCCCCAACAGTGCTGGGAAGCAAGTTCGATTCTACTGAAGCTGGCAGGGAATGGATGAAAACTCCAGGAATCAGTGCTGTTTTAAAGGGCTTTACTATTCTGCGGGTTCCGATGCTACCCTTAGAGAGGCAGGAAATCCTCGGACAGGTTCCCAGCTGGCCCCAGCAGCCACATGTGGCCACATGATATAACACCATATCATGTTGAGGCTAACAGAGGAACTCTTCAGGAGTCCACAGGGAGGGACAGAAGGCAAAGCGCCTAGGAAGCCGCGAAATGGCAAAGGAAAGAGGGCTTCTTTCTTTACTTTGTATTTATTTTATGTGTAGCTAGAAATCCTTGCTCCCAGCCCAGACCACTCTGTTTCAGGCGGCCTCTAGAAGATAGAAAACAGAAGGAGAAACTTGGCTCTATAGAAATGCCTTTAGACCTCTGGAGGTCTTGCCAGCTGTTTACAGAAAGCAGAGGCTCATTCAAGAAAACTAACAGAGCTGGGAGGAGGCTATAGCTAAATGTGCTTTCCCTGGCAGGGAGGTCAAAATACCCTCGATAATTCTTGGCACCTCACCTAATGTCTTGAGTCAGATCTGCCTGGAAATGCCTTTGCTATGCGGGTAGAAAGGGGTTTTCTGATATAGTGGCGTATCTCTGTACCAAAGACTATATACTAATACAGTTAAATATTTCTCCAAACATTCACGAGAGTCTTGTCTTTACTTCACGGTAGTTTTGTATTTTGCCTTTGAGTTATCAGGGAGCCATGCTTGCTTGGAGGCAAACAGTATTTCCTCTCTGGTCTAATTAAGGCTCCACCATGGCTAGATAATATGCTGGTAAGGATCTAGCTAGTCCCACGATGATTGTGGTAGCATGAAGGGAGAATATTTGCTACCAGCCAATGCAGAATCCGTGGTCAGTTAAACTGCCACATTTAAAACTCCCCCTATCTGAAGTGACCTGCAGGGGGGCAACACTGGGCAGATGCAGAGGCTTTTTAGGCTTTTACGTGTCCTGCAACACCTAGGGCTAGGGTTTCTGTCAGTAACAGTAAGATCACCACAGAGAACTCTGACTCCCCACAGGACCCTCCTGGGGAACTCCCACCCAGAGACCTTCACAACAGCCTACACCCCGAGACCTCTCTCCAAAAGTACTGATCTCAGCACCCACCCACACATACACCATCCACACACTGGCTTCACCTCACCACAGACACCACACACATCACAGAAACTCCCTACGCAAGGGGCTAGGGCACTTTGAGTGGACTCAGGGAATGTGAGTCACTTAGTAAATGGGATGCAGGGTATAGCTAAGCTTAATGCTCCTGGGGTAAAATATTGATGTACTGTTCTTTTTGCTGCAATATCATTGTTTTACCAAAACTTACAGTTCTAAGTGTAAACCTGTAAACTCATTTCTTCATGGGGTTTTATTATTTGAGCTCAAGCCCACTTTTTAAGAATCACAAACTTTGACAAATTTTTGCTATACCTAATGATAAGCATGTTTTATGCAAATTAATTGTCTAGTAAAATGCCATCAGGAATGCAGCAATTTTTTTCACTATTACTTGAGGACAATTTCTTACAATCCTGACCAGCCCCATTTTAAATGGCAAAGGAATATTAAGACAATACCACAATGCAATTGTCTATCTTTTGCACAGGTAAATATCTTTGCACAGAAACCATGTCAGGTTTGACAGCAGTGGGGAAACCAAGGAAACAAAGTGTAAAATTTAAAACCTGAATTGGGTAGAGAATTTTTGAGGAAAATTGTTGGAGCTTTTGGGGAGTCACAGTGTAGGTGATTATTGGAATTCAGAATTTCCCCCAAGGGTACCAGGATACTTATTCCTGTCCTAGATTGTCCACTTCTTACAGATTGTAGCTTGTCAATTCTGTCCCTACAACAACCTGTGGAGGGTCTTGACTGCACCAAATACCAACAACTTTGGATCAGCCCCCAGAACATAGGTTTTCCATGAAAGTGGTGAAATATCATAGAACTATACAACCACATGAATTTAGGCTCTGCCAAAACTAAAGTGGGGAATCATCCCCTGTTGGAATCAGCACTCCAGTGCAGGAGGACAGAGGCGCATCCTGTCAAGATGCCACTCCACTGACAGAGCACCTGCCACTACTGGCTCTAAGCAGCAGAGACCTCAAGAGTTCTGTCTGAGCTAGGTTCTCTAATTCCCGCTCCTGTTAGTCCTCTGAAATAGCCCCTACCCCCTCCTATCCGTTCTAGAAGTTCTAAGTTGGCTTCAGTCATTACGGCTTGTGGCTCTGGGCAAGTGCCGCGTAGTTTTTCGTACAGCCTGACACAGGATATCACCCCAGCTGCTGTTTTGGGCGGCTTGGCTGCCTAAACAGAATCCTGAATATCGATCACGTTGGGCCACCATATCTTTCTCCCATGTGGAACATGAAAGAAAGAACAGCTCCCTGCAGGAACTTGACACCAGCTCAAGACAGAGCCATATTTTGAATCACTGGTCAGTTTCTTATAAAGGGAAATGCTCAAAAATAATATTTCGAATCTGACTTGATCGCGTGACGTTATTCATTCATTTCTCAAACAGGCACCAGTAACATTTGTTTTGGCCCTATCAATTTAAAGTCATAGCATCTGGTTGCTTCAAATATGAAGGAGAGCCTCAAACCGTTTAGTTCAAGGTCCTTACGATAAGTGAATCTGATATATTGTAGGTGGGCAGCCACGTGTTTGACATCCCATGGGATCCCTCAGTATTGGCTCTGGCTCTAATGCGGTCGATATCCAGTACATTAATGTCCAGCCCATCTGATTTTTTTCATTGACTTAGCAAGCGAGACAGCATCTCTGACTCTGGAACAGCGATGGAGAACAGGAGCTCCCAATTCAGCCTTCTTTCACTTGAGTGAGGCGTGATATTTCAAACATAGCTCTTTCAATTCCTCTTTGGAAGACCAAATATGCAATTTCATCCACAGATTTAGGCTAGGGCTGGTCTCAGGCATATGTTAGTGCAGGAGAACAGTGGAGTTGAAGAGTTTTGCCCCGGAGCTGTGAGTTCTTTGTCTTTTTAGCTATTTCTTCAATGCACCTTTGAAGGCATTCCATGCCGCTCTCTTCCTCCTGCGCAGTTCAGAATTTAGGTAGTTCAATCATATTGGCTTCTCGACCTAGGTACACACATACTGATGGGCAGACATGTTTGTTCCATTGAGAGTGAGCGGGGCCTCTGGAACTAGTTCATTTCCTCATAAACATAGTTTTGTTGATTTAGCTGTAATTGTTCTTTACCATTCTCAGTCCAAAGTCAGCCAGCATTTGTGCACTCGCGAATATTATTTGAATGTGCATTAGATTTCAATCATCAGTGACCCAGAGAGTGATGTAATTGCGACCAACTGTCTTCACTCATTACTTCCCATTCTAATTATCATGATGTTCGAGGGTAGGCGCTGAAGCGTTTTGGTGAAATGGCATCACCTGCCGATCCTCTGCGTTTGACATGGATGATCACTTCTTTTGTAAAATGGTCGGACGTCTGATTGAGTGAATCAATAATACAGCTCACGGATCACCTTGATGTGGTAGGTTTGAACACCCTGTTTGGCTATGGCTTCAATGGCCACTTTAGTCTCCACAGAATACAAAACTCCCTTTAAATCAATGAACGCGACAGACAGAACTCCCTACAAACTTCAATGAGCTTGAACTCCCTGCAAACTTTAAATGTGACTTGGATTTACCATGTGGATATAGTCCTATTGTGCTTAATCCTTTTAGGCAGCTCTCACCATGGTTTATTCCTTCATCTAATGTTCTGCCAATCCTGTTCAGGATGACTCAAGTGAACAGCTTGCCAGATGACAGACCTTGAGTAGATGGGGCAAAGTTAGCAATGCCGTGGATGTCTCCCTTCTTGAACAGTAGAACTGTACTACTGGTTACCCATTGGGTGGGCACCTTTCATTCAGACATGTAGCATGTGAATAGCCAGTGATGCTGATGGTGTGAAGGCAGATTCTTCAGGTGTTCGGGTCGGCTTTGTCTGGGCCTGGTGCTGTTGTTCCCTTTTTACCCGGCGAAATGGCATGTCGGTTCACTGTGGAGAGCGTTGGGAACAACGACTATCCATCCTGCAGAATTGGTATCTGGGCAGTTGAATGTGGCTAACAAAGAGATCTGAGTAGAAGTCATGAATAATCTTCTCAATTGCCTTTTGGAATATGTGACAGAGATACAACAGGATGTTTTAGGGCAGATCATTATAGTTCTTATAGTTCTTATAGTTGAAGGACAAGGCAGGCGTTGCAAATGTTTTACTGGCTTCTGCTGCATCTTCCAGTATTTTCTGCTCTTACTCTCTTTAGAAGTCTTCCTTTATCTCTTCTCTGCACTGCTTTAAGCTTGGAAGTTAGCATTTGGTAAGCCTGAGGGTGGCTCCCTGCCACGATTGTGAAGAATAGACTCGAGAAATTTTTGAAGAGCGGACATCCTTTTGTGGCTTTTCTCTATTGGTTTCTTTGCACAATCCTGGAGGTGCGAATGAGTTGTTTGTATTCTGTAATCAATGCCATCAGTGATGGTATCTTCCCATTTTGCGCAATGGTACAAAGAGTTCCAAGTTGGTGGTTGTTCTGTAGGGAGTTCTCTTCTTAAATTTTTTGCAGCCTTTTCACCCTATTGTGTGAAGTAAATTTTACATGAAGAGCCGGTGGTCCGATCCTGTTTGGAATTTTGGGAGGACAGCCCAGCATCAGTCAGGCAAAACCGTTGATTGAAAATTATGTGGTCCAATTTCATGGTGGGACTGTACACAAATTCCCCATGTCCAACATTTCGATTCAGCATTCTGGAACTCTGAGATTCCATGAATGAATCTTGGTGGACATGATGGAGACTCAGATAGTCCTCTCACCCTGTCCATTCCATTGACTCTAGATATACGTCCCTATGTGCTCTTGATGATCTTCTCAGTCCTATCTTTGCATTAAAAATACTGACTACGATCTTGTAGAAGGTGTGATCTTTTCTATATAATTTCTCCAGTTCCATGTCAATTTATCAATTTCTTCTTCCTTGTATGTGGATGTTGGTTCTATGGTGCAACAAAGATAGAAACTGCTGGCAGTTTTCAAAGATTAAACAAGAAAAAGCATTACATAAAATCCAGCATGATATCTTCTCTTGCCTGTGCACTGTCCTGTTGGCAGTCTTTTGCAAGTTACACTCTACTGTG
>JAJIBD010021726.1:0-132524 GCA_021461705.1 Cryptotis parvus
CTCCTGCATCGTGTGAGAGCGAACCTCAAATGTTGACTGGCTAGGCTGGTCGATTTACCAACCACTGAGCTTAGCCCATGGGCTGATTCCACTTGTGAGGCTTGAGCCGGCATAGCTTGGGTCTCATGGCTGGCTCTGGATCTTCTGGGGTTGCCAATGAGCTGTGGGTCTCGGTGTCTCTTTTCCGGGGTAGTTGGCGGGAGGAGGAGCTCCCTCCAGCTTAATTTTAGGCGAGATAAAAACGTTTTTCAAGATTAGTCACTAATAGAGATATTAGGGCCTTGGCAGGAATTCAAGTCTGGGATGGAAAAATAACAGAAATAAGCCCAAACACGGGGGGAGTAGGGAGATAGGTATGAAAATTGATGAATCCAGAATTGATGAGTCTAGTAGGTCAAGCAACAGAGCTGATGAATCCAACAGAGGTTTGTTGTGGTCAAAAAATTGAGAGGCCAGTAGTTTAGACATAGCATAGACACAACATTAATCACAAACTTAATGGTGGCCATGGAATCTCCTGGTGGACAGTTCCACAATGAAATTGACCACATCATCTTCAATCGACGGTTTTGTCTGACCGATGTTGCTGTCGCCCCTAAATTCCAAATAGGATGGGATCACCATATCCTTCGTGAAAAATTCTACTTCCCGCAATGGGGAGAAAAGCTGCAAAGTTTAAGAAGAGAACTCCCAGAACGCACACCAACTGGGAACTCTTTGGCACCATTGCAGCAACATGGGAAGATACCACCATTGACGACATCGATGAAGAATACAACCGACTGGTTCAGCACCTCCATGATTGTGCAAAGAATGCCGAGAGAGAGAGAGAGAGAGAGAGAGAGAGAGAGACAAAAGGACACCTGTCTTCAGAAACTCTCCAGCTCATTTGCCAACGTGGCAAGGCGCGAGCCTCAGGAGACCAAATGCTAACATCTAAGCTTGCTAAAAGGTGCAGAGAAGTGATAAAAGAAGACATCAAATACATAGGAGCAGAAATACTGGAAGATGCAGCAGAAGCCGGGAAAAGCATTCGCACCGGTCCGCCTGTCCTTGGCCAACTATAAGACCAAGATGACTGCCCTCAGACGCCTGATGGAAAGTCAATGGAGATTATCCATGACTTTACTCAAATCTCTTTGATAGCCACATCCACCTGCCCACATACCAAATTCCACAGGATGGATATGTCATTCCCAACGTTCTCCCCTTCTGAAATCCGACATGCCATCTCGTCGGTAAAGAAAGGAACAGCACATGCTACATTGGCACGTGATAGGGTCCAATGTAAATGTTACTGGCGACTGCTAGAGCAAATCGAGGAATAACGGGATTCAAGTGATCAAGTGATCAAGTTAATGGTGGCCACCACAAGCACACACACATTTGATTGATCAGTATATTACAGCTGTATATATGACCCATCTAGAGTGATTAATGGCAATGAATCAAGGGCTTCATGAAGTTAAAGGTGGCAAATATGATGGTGAGAAAGCGTGTTTTTCTGTGAATAGGACATTAGAAAAAATCATTTTTTGCAGATCATTAATTTTTAACGAGCACTGTTTTAGGAGTCCCAGATAGATTATTGAGCACTGCAGCATAAGTCTATTGCATTCCAATGTCTTATCCTGTGAACAGAATCATTAGAAAAATTTTTTTCATTGATTTAGCAAGCATTTTTATCATTGAATAGTCTTTTCTTTATTTAAAAAATATTTTATTATACCACCGTGAGATACACTATTACAAAGATGTTCATAAGATGTTCATATTTGGGTTTCGGTCATACAGTGTTCCAGCACCCATTCCTCCACCAGTGCCCATTTCCTACCAATAATGTCCCTGATTCCCTCTCCCCCCCTATCCCGCCCTTATGGCAGGTTCTTTATTCCTTTCTCTTCTCTCTCTCCCCCTTTCTGTTTTCCTTCCCTTCCACATTGTGGATTACAGTACATACATAAAATCGATGTCATGTGTATCTTTTTGCCTGTATTTAATGCTCAGTTCTAGGTTGGAAATAGCACTTTTGACAATTATTGGCACACTGTTCCATTCTCTGTCTTACCTAGCCTCTAATTCCCACACGGTGTGATATTTTACACCTTTGACAATACTGCCTGATCCATGCTTCACCTGACCTTGGATATATATCATATTGGATATGATATATATGTATCATGGACATATATATATATTTATATCTCATGCAAATAAATGCAGTCATTCTATATCTGTCTCTCTCCTTCTGGCTAATTTCACTCAACATGATCCTCTCCATGACCATCCATTTATAGGCAAATTTCATAAGTTCATTTTTCCTAAGGTTGGGAAAGGTGATGCCTCCCATCTTCTTTTTCCCAAGGATTGCTTTAGCTATCTTTAGGGGCTTATTATTTCATACTAATTTCAGGAGTGTTCGGTCAATTTCTTTAAAGAATGTCATGGGTATCCTTATAGGGACCGCATTGAATCTGTACAAAGCTCTAGGGAGTATTAACATCTTGGCAATGTTCATTCTCCCCATCCATGAGCAGGAAATGTGTTTCCATTTCCTTGTGTTCTCTTATTTCTTGAAGAAGTGTCTTATAGTTCTCTTTGTATAGGTCCTTCAAACACTTGGTTAAGCTGATTCCTAGGTATTTGATTTTCTGTGGCACAATTGTGAATGGAATCAATTTCTTAATATCCCTTTCTTCTCTTTCGTTATTTGTGTATAGGAAAGCCACCGACTTTTGCGTATTGATTTTGTACTCTGCCACTCTACTATAAATATCTATTGTTTCTAAGAGTTTTTGTTTGAGAGTTTAGGGTTCTCTAGGTATAATATCATGTCATCTGCAAATAATGATAGCTTGATTTCTTTCTTGCCTACCTGGATGCCCTTTTTTTCTTTTCCTCTCAATTGCTATGGTGAGTACTTCCAGTACTATATTGAAAAAAAGAGTTGAGAGAATGCAACCTTGTCATGTTCCTGATCTTAAGGGGAAGGCTTTCAATTATTCCCCTTTGAGAATGATACTCGCTGTGGGTTTTTGGTAGATGGCTTTGACTATCTTGAGGAAGGTTCCTTCAATTCCCATTTTCTGGAGGGTTTTAATCATGAATGGGTACTGGATCTTGTCAAATGCTTTTCCTGTATCTATTCATAGGATCATATGGTTTTATTTTTTTTCTCTTATTGATCACTGTATCACTGTCTTCCCGTTCATCATTGATTTGCTCGAGCGGGCACCAGTAACATCTCAATATGACCTGTCTCATGCAAGTAGAGCCCAAGGGCACCTGCTTGCTCCAGGAACATAAAGAGCCTCAAACAATTCCATCAGGTAGTGGGAATGAGTTCTATAATTGTTACTGGTATTTGGCATATCAAATACGACACGGGTAGCTTGCCAGGCTCTGCCGTGTGGGTAGCATACTCTTGTAGTCATCTCAAAATCCAGCATTTATTGATGAACCACGCAGCTGCTTGTGGCCTTACGAGCCGGGCTGTGATAGGCTGGTCTGCAGGGTGGAGTTCTGACGAGAGGGAAGTCCGGATGTGGAAAGTGGAGGCCCTCATGGAGTCAGGGGTCATCTGGCTTGTTGATATGGACATCTGGCTTGTTGATATCTCTTATTGATATGGTGTATTATGTTGATTGATTTGCGAATGTTGCACCATCCTTGCATTTCCGAGATGACTCCTACTTGGTCATGATGTATATGATCTTTTGGATGAGTTTTTGTATTCTGTTTGCTAGTATTTTGTTGAAGATCTTAGCATCTGTGTTCATCAAGGAGACTGGTCTGTAATTTTCCTTCTTTGTGTTATCTCTCCCTGCTTTGGGTATCAGGGTGATATGTGTCTTGTATATGCTGTTTGGGAGTGTTTCTGTTTCTTCTGTTTTCTGGAAAAGCTTGAACAGGACAGGTAGTAGGTCCTCCTTAAAGGTTTGATAGAATTCACTAATGAACCCATCTGGACCTGGGCTTTTGTGTTTGGGCATACTTTTTTTAAATTAATATTTTATTATCACTATCACTATCTTCCCGTTAATCATCTATTTGCTAGAGCAGGCACCAGTAATATCTTCATATGACCTTTCTCATGCCAGTAGAACCCAAAGGCATCTGCTTGCTCCAGGAACATAAAGAGCCTCAAACCATTATATTAGGTCACAGGAATGACCTAATATAAATGTTACTGGTATTTGGCATATCAAATAAAACAGGGCAGCTTGCCAGGCTTGTCATGCAGGTGGCATACCCTTGTAGTCAGCTCTAAATATAGCATTTATAGATGAAACGCAGGGCCACGCGAGGTGGGCTGTGATAGGATGTCGCTGGGTGGAGTTCTGACGAGAGGGAAGTCTGGATGTGGAAAATGGAGGCCTGATGGAGAGGGGGGCGTCATCTGCCTTGTTGTGCAGCTCTGCTGGGGTGGCGGGCCAGGGCTAGAAACCACCATCCCTCCCGGGTGCCTCGTGAGCGGCTGGGCACAGGGAGACCTAGTAGCAGCTCTGCCCCATGTCTGTAAGTCTCTGATTCAGCATACCTGGGCCAGATTGAAAAAGATGTTCACACCCACAAGAATTCTAATTACCTCTGAGTAGAAATCTCCCTGAGGACTCAGAGGGGAACCCCCATTTCTCCCTCCCCCTATGTTAACGAGGATCTCCCTCCTTGTGCCGTCTGTCAACCTGTACCCGCATCCCAGCCAGACACCCAATGTTGTTCCTTCCGGTCTCTGTGTCTCCCCACTTCTCCCATCACCTCAGCCTCTTGACTTTTTTCTGGCCCCAGCACCTACCTGAAGGTCCTGGCATCGCTTCCTCTAGCACCACCTCTAAAGGGTACCCTGTGGTACTGGAATGGGGGCTCTGGGGCTCAGACCCAGGACTCTGACTCTGACCATGGCTGGCCATGTCTCTCCCGCAATAGCCCAAGTTCTCCCCAATGTCAGTTGTGGCTGCCGTCAAGCTGAGCAGGCAAGGCTTTGGGCACTAGAGCAGAGGTTACCGTTGCCTAGGTGCGCTCAGGTTCCGGAGCTCTGGGATCTTCCAATCAGTGGAGGGTTTTCCCTATATTTTCTTCAATGTTCTTTATGGATTCAGGTCTGATATTGAGATCTTAAATCCATTTTGATCTGATTTTTGTGCAAGGTGTTAGACACAGGTCCAAATTCATTTTTTTTAACATGTAGCTGTCCAGTTTTCCCAGCAACACTTGTTGGAGAGGCTTTCCTTACTCCAGTTAGTACTCTTTGCATCTTTATCAAAGGTTAACTGATCATGTCTTTGAGGGTGGGGGTCAGGATACTCAACTCTATTTCATAGGTCTACATGTCTGTTTTTATTCAAGTACCACGCTGTTTTAATTATTATTGCTTTGTAGTACAGCTTGAGGTAGGGAAAGGTGATGCCTCCCTTCTTCTTTTTCTCAAGGATTACTTTACTCTCCTTGGGGGTTTATTATTCCATACGAATTTCAGGAGTGTTTAGTCCATTTCTCCACCCTCCCCTCTCCTGCATCTATGGCAGGTTTTTTTTTATTTCTTTCTCTTTCTATCTCTTTCTCTTTTCATTCCCTTCCACATTGTGGATTACGATGCATCCATCAAGAGGTTGTCATGTGTATCTTTTTGCCTGTATTTAATGCTCAGTTTTAGGTTGTTATTAGCACTTTCGACAATTTTTAGCACACTGTTCCATTCTCTGCCTTATTACTCCTACACGTTTGTGATAATTTCCACCTTTGACAAGACATCCTGATCTATGTTTTACCTGACCTTGAATATTGGGGTCATAATATGTACATATATATGTGCATATGTAATATGTACATACATATTGTCTCTGCCTGCTTTGGGTACCAGGGTGATATATACCTTGTAGAAGCTATTTGAAAGTGTTTCTGTTCCTTTTATTTCCTTGGAAGAGCTTGAAAAGGACTGGAAGTAGGTTGTCCTTAAAGGTTGGAAGAATTCACTAGTGAATCCACCT
Source organism: Cryptotis parvus (assembly GCA_021461705.1). Lineage (NCBI taxonomy): Eukaryota > Metazoa > Chordata > Mammalia > Eulipotyphla > Soricidae > Cryptotis > Cryptotis parvus. The sequence continues at coordinate 5,988 of JAJIBD010021726.1, forward strand.
GGTCCTAGGCTTTTGTGTTCGGGCAGACTGTTAATTAAAACTGTTTCGATTTCTTCGTCAGCGATTGGCTTATTCAGGTATGCAGGTCTTCTTTTTTCCGCTGTGGGAGGTTATAGGACTCGGGTTTTTGCCATTTGTTCCAGATTCTCATATTTCGTGACATGCAGACTCTCAAAGTAGTCTCTCATGTCTTTTGGATTTCTATGGTTTATGTTAAGATGTCACCCTTTTCATTTCTGATTCTATTTATGTGTTCTCTCTTTCCCATTCCATACAATCTTGCAAGTGGTTTGTTGATCTTGTTTATTTTTTCAAAGAACCAGCTCTTGGTTTCATTCATCTTCTGCATTGTTTTTTGGGCTTCCAGCTCATTGATTTCTTCATAAGTTTTATTATTTACTTTCTTATGCCTGCATTGGACTCCTTTTGTTGGTTTTTTGCTAATGTTTTGAGTTGTGAGGTCAGGTCATTGATGTGGGACCTTTCCTTTTTCCTGAAGAATGCTTGCAGAGCTATGAACTTTTCCTTTTAACACTGCTTTCACTGTATCTCAGAAGTTTTTAGAGTCCATGTTTTCATTTTCATTTGTTTTGTGGAATCTTTGGATTTCTCCTTTGATTTCTTCTATGACTCATTGGTTGTTCAGCAGTGAGCTATTCAGTTTCCAGGTGCTTGCTTTGACTCTCTGTTTTGTGTGTGGTTAACTTCCATTTTCAGTGCATCATTATCTGAAAAGATAGTTGACACAATTACTATCTTCTTGATTTTATGGGTGTATGTTTTGTGGCTCAATATGTGATCTATTTGGAGAATGTTCATGTGCACTGGAGAAGAATGTATATTCGATTTTTTAGGGATTAAGAGCCTTGTGTATATATATATGATATATATGGAGAAAAGAGGTCTGCTACATATATATATGTATATATACATATATATACAGTATATATATATGTATATATATGTAGCAGACCTACATATATATATATGTAGCAGACCTACATATATATATATAGCAGACCTACATATATATATACAGCGCTGTATATATATATATATATATATATATATATATATATATATACAGCGACAGAAGTTTTTTGGTGATTTTCAGACTCGTCGATCTATGAAGCACTGATAGAGCAGCAATGAAATCTCCAACTACAATTTTTTACTGTCAATGTTTTGTTTGAAGTCTTAGCAGATGTTTAAGGATTTTGCTGACCCCTCGTTGGGTGCATATATATTAAGGAGAGTGATTTCTAACTGATATGCATATCCATTTATTATTAAGAAGTGGCATTCCCTGTCCCTTCCTGTTGGGGAGCTGTTGTGGCTCCCAACAATACCAGGAAGCAAGTTCCCTTCTACCTACATAGCCGGTGGAGAGGGATGAAAACTCAAAAATCGGCGCAGTATTAACATGCTTTACTATCACATCCTTTACTATCACAGGTTCTGATATACAATCCAAAAACAAATCCCCAGACTCTGGGTTCCCGGCTGGGCCTCGGCCACGTGTAGGCCATGATGGCTGCCACCACGTGTTGAAGCCCAGCAGAAAACAGAAAGGATGGAGTAGCAGAAGCCAAGGGAAGCCAAAACAGCAAAGGCCCTTCTCCTTTCTCTCTGCTTATTTTATAGATAGAAATCCGCCAAAACTTCCCAGCCAGGTCCATCTTAGACTGGGATATATTGAGTTGAATGCAGGTAAACAACTCTATTGATAGGCAGCACTTCAGGTGGGCCTTTTGACTTTACAAGTGCCAGAGCAATTCAAAGCCACCCTAACTGAGCTGGGAGAGGCTGCAAGTTAAGTCTAGCTGGAGCTTAAAGTAGGGCATGTCACCCAACACCTTGTGACCTTTTGCAGTCTGTCTGAAGTCTATGTTGTCAGATACTAGTATGGCCACCACAGCCTTTTTTGGAGGAGTTGTTGCTTGGAGAATTGTTTTCTAGCCTTTGACTTTGAGTCTGTGTTTGCTCTGATTGTTCAGATGCATTTCTTGTAGGCAGCAGGATGTTGGAGTCAGTATTTTAATCCATTTTGCCATTCTGGGTCTAATATTTGATGTATTTAGACTATTGACTAGAGAGATTATTGTCATGGATTTTGGGTCATCTTCCTGAATAAGGTTGTTGTGCTTTAGGCATTTGTCTTATCTTATAGTAGTTCCTCCAGTCCTTCTTTTAAATTTGGTTTTGAGTCTATGAAGTTCCTGACCTGTTGCTTGCCCATGAAGTTTTGTATCTTTTCCTCAAATCTGAATGTGAGTCTAGTCGAGTAAAAATTCTTGGTGAAGCCTTCGTTTGCTTGAGTTTTTTCACAATATCCCAACATTGTCTTCTGGCTTGAGTGTTTCCTCTGAAAAGTGCTGTGAATCTTAGGGAATGTTCCTTTGTATGTGATTTTCTTCTTTGCTCTTTCTGCTTTCAGTATTCTATCTCTAACTATGGTTTTTGTCATGAATTTCTGGAGTTGAATGCTAGTTTAGTTATTTTATTTGTTCTATGTTTCAGAATTTGGGCAGGGCTTGAACAAGATTGTAGCAGGGTGAGACTCTAATGAGCTGGGCTTGTGATCACCTCTTCTGCTGGGTGGAGCTCTGATGAGTGGGAATCAGAGGTGGACCAGGTATGCCTGATCCAGAGATTCACATACACACAGCTGCTACTGGCTCTCCCTGTGCCCAGCTGATCACAAGGTGCCTGGGAGGGAAGGTGGGTTCTAGCCCTGGCCCGCCATCCCAGCAGAGCCTCGCAGGAAGCCAGAGGAACCCCCACACCATGAGGGCCACCATTATCCACATCCAGACTCCCCACTCAACAGAGCTCCACCCAGCAGAACAGCTGATCACAAGGTGGCCGCAGGTTCATCAATAAATGCACGAAATTAGAGGCAACTCTAACAGTATCCCACCAGCACCTCAGAGCCCGGCAAGCTACCCGTGTCGTATTTGATATGCCAAATTTCCGTAACAATAATAGACCTCATTCCCATGACCAGATGGAATGGTTTGAGGCTCTTTATGTTGCTGGAGCGAGCAGATGACCTCTGCCTACACAAGCATGTGACAGGACGTTTGGAGATGTTACTGGTGCCACTTGAGCAAATCAATGTTCAACAGGAAGATAAGTGACAAATGACAACTAGGATGTGTTTTTTTTTTTTTTTTTTTTTTTAAAACCCCCCCCCCCCCCCCCCCCCCCCCCCCCCCCCCCCCCCTTCCCCCCCCCCCCCCCCCTCCTTTGCTTCTTCTTTTTTTTTTTTTTTTTTTTTTTTTTTTTTTTGTGTTTTGGAGTATTCTTATTTGGGTTTCTTTTATGCGGTATCCTTTGGGCCTCCTGAATCTGGGAACTAGCACTCTTTAATTTGGGAACTTCACAGCAGTGATGGCTTTCACAGTTGCTTCTTCATCAGGGTAATCTTCCTGTCCCTCTGGGACGCCAATGATCCATATGTTTACCTTTTGACTTCATCTCGATTATTTCTTGTGTTCTGTTTATTAATTGTGAGTCTTTTTTCGATCTTCTGCTGTTGTCTATAATGTCTGCATCTCATCTTCAAGATCACTAATACTTTCTTCAGCAGTTGTTATTAATTTTTAAATTATTTTATTACACCACCTTTAGACATACAGTTACATGATGCCCATGCTTGAGTCTTGGTTCTACAGTGCTTCAACACCCATCCCTCCACACGTGTACATCTCCCATAACCAATGTCCCCACCTCCCTGCCCACTGCCCCAGCCCAACTGCATGCGGGTTCTGTAATTCCTTTCTCTCTTTCTCTCTATCTCTCCCTCCTGCCTACCTTTCTACACTTCGTGGAATGTAGTATATTCTAGGACATGATTGGTGCCACTAGTTTGGTGGACCACGTCCAGACAGCGCAAATGGCAGCTATTGGGGTGGGGGGAATCTTATCCGGCTGCTTCCTGGGCCCCCAGAGGTGATGGGCCAACACCCAAAAGCCATCTGTCCTCCTGGGAGCCTCATGGTCAGCTGGGACCTCATGGTCATCTGACCCTCATGGTCAGATGGGCCATCGTGGAGCTTATTAGGGATGTGTGGGATGAGTATTGACCTACCCTGTCCCAAGGTTTCCCATTTCTGGGGATCTGACCCTCTCTAAAGAGTTACTTTGCAGTGGTGTCTGGATTCGAGGGGGTTGGAGTGCAGACCCTTGAGGCACCCTGGGACTTATTGATAGGAGGAGGTCCCTGGCTTAATCTGTGTACCATTTCTGGGTAGGACAGAGAGACTTTGCCTTCCCAATTCACTGCCCAATAGCCCAGGTGTCTAGTGATAGATGGGGAAAGTAACAATCACCGGCCTGCTCTCAGAGGGCCGCTCTTTCCTCTAGGTGACACGCCCCCTCATCTACCCATCCCTGCTATAGATCCTCCACTCCTCTGTCGAGGAGAATAGGGGCTTATTGGGTTGGACTTCACATATCTATCACTGTAGGCTAGTCCACCCCTAACCTCTAGTCTGTGATGTGTGTGGCAGAGCCTAAAGGGATTTTCAGCCTCTGCAATTCCTGGAGTTATTCAGTTGCTGAGGAGGACAGCTGATTCAGCTTCGGTGGTTTGGGGTTTTAGATTTTGTTTGTCTAGACAAGTGCTGCTATCTTCCATTGTTGGTATAAACAAAGTGTTTAGGTGCACTTAGAGGTTCAGAGGGTAAGAGTATCTTTGTGAGTGTGACCCCATCTCTTTAAAGTAACTGCTCAGGCTACTCAGGAACAGAGGCCCTTACCCGTACCCTCCCCTGGGAAGGCAGAGACAGAAGCACCTTCTCTCATGGCAACATGAGCTTTATTGTGTCACTGATGAGTGCAGTACACAAGACAGCTGCTAGTGGTCAACGGAGGACCTGAAGTGAGAATAAGGCGCCTCTCTCTCTCTCTCTCTCTCTCTCTCTCTCTCTCTCTCTCTCTCTCTCTCCTTAGAATGGACTCTGCCATGCAAGACCGCAGTCTGATGATAGGCTGGGGGAGGGGCAGCATGATTTTTATGGCGAGAGCGTCTGCCCCCCTGGGGGTGGTGCTCAGAGGCTCCTGAGTGCCTTGACTTGTACTGACTGGGTTTGGCTGCTCTACTCAGCTCATTGGGAGACATGCGACTTTTTCGGGCAGACTCTTTCTTTGCATAGAGAATGTAGTCCTTGAGGATGTCTTTGTGGATAGTGTCCAGCAACATTTCTCTTGACTCTTGGCCAGGGGATCTCTGGTTGTGGACGTGACCACCTCTATGTTTCTCTTTGCACCAGCTTGACCTGGAGGCAGGCTGTGGCTGCTGAAGTGTGGTTTTCTCTTCCAGAATGTGGCCAACAGCAACCCTCAGAGCCTCTGCTTCAGCAGTGAGGGATCTGCTTTTCCCTGGTGCCCCATGACTCCGGGAAATAGATGACGTGGGTTTGCTTTGACTCAGCCTGTCCTCAGTTCTTCGGTCCCTTGTGGGGAGAAACCACTCCAGAAGCCCGCTGAATTTATTTTTCAAGCTGTGTTCTGTAGGCTCCTGTTCCTCATCCCGCAGATCACGGGCCTCACTCTGGTGTGTCTCGTTGTTCTCATGAGATAAATGTGATCTCATCTTGGTGGTTTCACAAATCCTCTTCCCAGAGGACTGTTTTATCACTTCTATTTGTGGATGCTTGACATCCTTTTCCTCATGAGGAGGGGTTGAAATATTGTCCAGGCTGTGTTTAGGGCATGCCTGATGGCCCAGCCTCCTCCTTTTGCATGATGTGAGATCGTGCAACACCTGGGAATCCGATGTGTCCTCTGTGGAGACACGGTGGAGGCCAACCTTAGAGACATGAGATGCCAGAATATCTGCAGCACGAAACACATTACCACGACAGTCCTGGAGAAGTGTGTCCGTAGCACAGTCTTGCAGGATGACACCAGTCTCACAGTCTAAAAGGTGGATGTTATTGACAGACTCTGGGGGCTTCTTCTACTTTGCCAAGACTTGGAAATCCAGAGAGCTACGACAGGTCTTTTCTGCTGGTGCGGTCATGTTTTTTGTATGTTCTATGAGGTTTTGACACGATTTATAAGATGAGGCTGAAAAATTAAGTTGAATGTCTTTAACAGAATCAAATTCGGAGGCACTTCCCGAGATGAGAATTCCTGAATTTCCTGAATTGTTGTGTCCTCTAACACCCCATCCACTTGGGAGCCTAAACTGACCTCCTGCAGTGCTTGCCTCTGGTGAGAGTCTTGTGAGGGCTGAGGCCTGCTCGTCTTCTTTTGTTCAGGAATCAGCAGTACTGAATTAAGTTCTTCACTGTGGTGCCCATCCCTCAGGGCAACTTCACGGTTCCACATTTGGCTCACCAAGTTGCAGGTGATGGCCTGAAGAGGCGACTTATGTTGATCCATTGTGCGGGGTTTCAGGAATTCTCTTCTTGATATCGTATGTTTAGATTCCATCATCTCTATGGGGAACTTGGCTGAGCCTGTAATGACATCCCGTAGGATCTGACCCACACTGTGCCCTATATCCTGCCCCAACTTATTTTCAGATAGATTTTCTTCTGGGCACTTGAACCTACAATTTTTTACCCATTGGTTTCTTTGGTTCATCAAAGTAGAGGGCCTTGAGAGTTTGCGGCTGTCCTGTGCCTTCTGCTCCACTGGGAATCTCCTCTGAGTTGGCCTCGGTGTTAGGGCTAGTTGGCCATTACTTTTCGGGAACCATCCTTCCAATTGTTCCTGTGGTTCAGGGCTCTCCAAAACCTGAGGAAGATCAGACCCTGGCCACTGGTCCTGCGAGTCCCCAGAGTGCTGCTGGAGGTCAAAGGAGTCTGGATTAAGGATCTGTTGGGATATTGGTACCATAGGTGGTAAGATCCTTCCACTTCCTAGATTGGTCTTCAGCAGGTGACATTCGCTGTTCTGTGGGGTACTTGCAAGAGAAGATGCTCCCGTAACAGTTACTTCGGGGAAAGACTTCTCTACCTCTCCAGGTGGCGAGGAAGGTGGTGTGACTATGCAACGGACCTCAGTGTCCATCTTAGTCTCAGTCTGAATCGCGGACCTCTCTGCTGTCAGAGCCCGAGTGGGGGCTGAAGTATCAGGCAAGGGCTCACGTGGTGCCAAGTGAGAAGGTGCTGCTTCCTGACTCTCTTTTTCTCTGCCATAAATGTGTGGGTTAAAGATGGTAGAGGGCTGTCTTATTAAAGGGTCAGCAAACCTGACACGAGCCATAGTGATTCACTGTGCAGAAAGGGGAGACCCCAGTAGAGTTGCCCGAATGTCTGCCTTAATTGTACTCTCCAATTTTCAGGGTGTGGGGGCCACTCAGGACCAAGGAGTTGCTCTGATCTGCATTTCATGCTCCAGGAGGACTGGAAACCAGTAGAATCCTGCTCATCACCCTGTGATATAGTCACGTTCCCCAAAGAATTCAAGGGGCCTTCTAAAGACTCCAACTTTCTTCCCCTCTTTCAGACCCTCAGCTCCACTTTCTTTTTGATAAGCATTTCCAGCAACCTCTGGCAGTCAGGGCTGATGAAAGACAGGTAGCCGGCCTCAGCCCATTTGTTTACAGGCTCTCTGCACATTACGGATCCTGGTGAGACGTGGGAAATCTGCTTTTCCTGGGACTCAGAGGGTGATGATGCCGGTAGGCTCAGGGTCTCGGTACTCATCTCCCACCAGGACAGGGTCTGCCCAGGACCGTCGGACTGGCCCAGGCCCAAGGTCATTTCAGGGTTTTGATGGAAGAATCCGGCCCGAGGGCACGTGAACCCGGGCAGGTGTCCTTTCGAATGCTGTCGGTGGGAGGGACTGCATTTCTGTTTGGGGAACGCTGGCGATGGAGGTGCAGTGGACAGAGGAGGCTGTGGGAAAGGGAGGGGAGATGTTCTGTTCCCCAGATTCAGAGGAGGGAGGGGAGAGAGGTGGTGGTGATGGTGACAGCGAGAAGCATTTCCGGGAGTTTGAAGGTCTAGAGTTGCTCTTGAGCAAAGGGTTGGAAGTAGAGAAGGATGACAAGCTGGGGCAGGGGCTGGAGGTCAGAGATGGTGGGAACTGGGCTGGAGGAGGAGGGGGAGACAGTGGAGAGTCTGTAGTTGTATCTTCCTCATAGCCTGGACCTCGCCTGGGCGGGCGATGATCTAAGAAGTCTTTCATTTTAGCGTTTTTTTCTTGAGTGTCGGTGGGAGTTTGGAGAGTCCATAGTTGTATGTTCTTCCTCATAACCTGGACCTCGCCAGGGTGGGTGATGATCTAAGAAGTCTTTCATTTTGGTGTGTTTCCTCAAGTGCCGGTGGGAGTTTGGAGAGTCCATAGTTGTATGATCTTCCTCATAATCTGGACCTCGCCAGGGCGGGTGATGTTCTAAGAAGTCTTTCATTTTGGTGTGTTTCCTTAAGTGTCTGTGGGAATTCGGAGGCCCCAGTGTCAGACAGGGCCTCAGGGAACCTGGGTGCAGGCAGGCTGCACAGGGACCTGCAGCCCACAGCCTCTCCAGTACCCATACATGGGTGACATAACTTCACAGTATGCCTGATGCCCTCACCACAGTGCTGAGCTGCACTGTCCCCAGTGCACTCTTGCTCCAGGTCAGCTGCACGCTACCTTTGTCCCTGGGATCTTGGGATCCCCACCGCCCACTCCATAAACTTGAGAGCCACAGGGGTGGAGAGTAAGATCCTGTACCTGTCCACAACTAAAACCATCTTCCGAATCTCTTCTAATTCCTCCAGACATATCTTGAAAGCTGTAATGAAGGAAACTGGGTCACAGGGTAAAGGGAGGCCCTAGCACTTTCAAGAGAACCCCTAAGATTTCTCTCAACAGCAGAACTCCCTAAGGTCAGATGGACTTCCCACTGGCCACCGATTGCCTGTTGGGTTGTCCCTTCTTATCATGAGGGTGCATTATCACTTAAGTGCTGCATCCACGTTCATTTTCCTTGAGGACATTCCCTGGGTAGGTGGAGACATAGGGCAGGGACCTCACAGCTAACAACTTGTTCACATGGGCCTGAGTCCCACCTCCTTGGCCAGGCACTGTGGGTCCAATCCAGTCCCATTCTTTAGCTGCTCTGGGCCTGGCTCTTAGCTGGGCATTCAGGGATGTGTCATGGTTCATTTTTCTGCCCAGAAACCTTTCCCAGGCTGTGCTACCTGAGGGAGGCATCTGCTGCTGACCACCTTTGGGGTTCAGAAGCCAAACTCCAGGGGAAAGAGGAGAGGCGTGACCTCAAGTGCTTACCTTGTGCCATTTCTCTGCTCCTTCTCCACTTCTTACAGGGCTTTGATGGACCCTGCGAAGGCAGAAAAGACAGGCTCTGGGTCTCATTTCTCAACTCTCACTCTCTAGACTAGCTACAACCTTCCGTGTTCATGAACACCATGGATGTTCACTACTCAGGAGCTCTGTGTTATTCTTCCCTTTCACCTATTTCTCGAGAAGAAACATCAGGGAGGCTCTGTATGAAGCCCCATGGATTCCTTCCCTCCCTGCTCTGCTGCTCAAGAATCACAAACTCAAAAAAAAAAAAAAAATCACAAACTCATAGAGACATCTGCATACCCAGCTCTGTCAGATAGGACGTGCTTTTTGGAGTCAGTGCCCAGGAACTCTCATCAGTGACCTCTTTTGGCCACCACTGGGGAAATGCTGGGGTCAGAGACCATCCATGGGTTTGGACCCTGGCCTCCCACTACACACCAGCTATTAAGTTCTCTTGTCTTCAGTTGCTGCTTACTAAATTTGGAGCTGATCCCAGGCATCTCTCAGGACACCCACTGTGGTATCTTTCAGTACAAATTCCAGAGCTCAATCCTACTCTGAGTAGGTTCATTGCTCTCAGAATCACCTCTTAATGCCTTCCTCAAAAATGATGTTCTCATCTTCCACATGACAGGAATATATCCTGAGAAAAGTAGAGAAACACAGGAGGAAAAAAAAGCAGAAGAAATGCAGAAAAAATGAGGGGGCGATAAGGAGATAGAGAGAGACATAAAGAAAGAAAGAGAAAGATTAAAAGAAAGACTTAGAAAGAGAGAGAAAGAATTAGAAAGAGAAAGAAAGAAAGAAAGAAAGAAAGAAAGAAAGAAAGAAAGAAAGAAAGAAAGAAAGAAAGAAAGAAAGAAAGAAAGAAAGAAAGAAAGAAAGAAAGAAAGAAAGAAAGAAAGAAAGAAAGAAAGAAAGAAAGAAAGAAAGAAAGAAAGAAAGAAAGAAAGAAAGAAAGAAAGAAAGAAAGAAAGAAAGAGAGAGAGAGAGAGAGAGAGGGAGGAAGGAAGGAAGGAAGGAGGAAGGAAGGGAGGAAGGAAGGAAGGAAGGAAGGAAGGAAGGAAGGAAGGAAGGAAGGAAGGAAGGAAGGAAGGAAGGAAGGAAGGAAGGAAGGAAGGAAGGAAGGAAGGAAGGAAGGAAGGAAGGAAGGAAGGAAGGAAGGAAGGAAGGAAGGAAGGAAGGAAGGAAGGAAGGAAGGAAGCAAGCCTGTTTTCTTGGGTTTCCTGTGCTTTCTTACCTTATGGATGTTTCTAAATGTTTCAGGTGGTGGTACAGATGGATTCCTCTGGATAGTCGACCATATTACATAAAAGATATTCACTGCACAACAGATGACAAAGATTACATTAGTAAGACATATAGTTGGTTTAGAATTCAACCAAGTAAAAATATCACTTTTCAGAGTAGAGAAAAAAAACTCTCCATCTGAATAGCACAACTGCCACTAGGCAAATGAGCCCTGGACTTGAGTTTGGTGACTAAAACCTCAGACTCTTTGATTTTGTCGCAAAGGACACCTGCCAGCGACAGTGGCTGTAGCAAGAGGAGGTGGATAATTGCTGCCCTTTCCTCAGCTCCTGCACCCTTCCCTGATTTTTGTACCCCTTCATAAAGACCTAGGCTTATTTCCCATTAATTCCACCTGGAACTTATTGTTCCCGGTTTCTTTGTGATCTCAGATTGAGATATACCAACTTCATACTCTGAACAGTTCAGAGCTGTCTGTCATTTTTTGTCTTAAATTTTCAGGATCTTTTCCTTCAGAATTCCCTCTGTCTTTTACCTCCAACTTTTACGCATAATGTGTTTTCTTTACAGTAATCCATATATATATATGGTTTATATTTATTATATTCCATATTACAGTTTATCCTCATAAACTTTAATTTAACTTAATTTTCATTTATCTTAATTTATATATGTCCATTTTGAAAAGCTGTTTGGACTCTATCCTCTAGTTTCAACCAGAAGTACTTATATATTAAAAGTAATATAATTTACACATCTCAAATATAAAACAAATTGAAATTGCTAAGCCTTTGATGTTCATTTTTCCCAATTTATTAGTAGTTTTGTTTCTAGTAATAGATTTAATAGAAGATTCAGGTTTAGTATACACATTTCCCACCACAGTTTAACAATTTAGTACTTTCAAGCCTAGACAAATATTTGACTTCAGAAGATTTCCTTTATTCTCGCAAGGATGACTGTTAGCAGCTAATTTAGTTTTACCTGCACATATATTTTGTCTTCATTTTGGAATGAATTGCTTAGATGTTGGATGTTCTTTGTCAATGTCTTTGATATATTATCACACTGCCTTCATTTCAGAGTTGCTAACATGAAGTTAGTGTTTGGTCCTATTGCAGTTCCCTTCTTCACGATTCAACCCCCACCCCATTTTTTTTTACAGTTTAACTATGATATGTCTTATAATGTATTTGTTTTTATTTTACTGGTCATAAAAACACTGAAGATGTAGATTCAAATTTTTCAAACTTGTTAAATGTTCAACCTTTATTTCTAAATACATTTCTTCCCCATTTTCCTTTCTTTAAGAACGTCTCAGTCTACATATGTAAGTGTACTTAATGATGTTTCAAGGCTCATTTTATGGAACTCTTTATTTGTTCTTCAGATTGTATTTCTATAACTTATCTTTAAGTTTACTGTTCAACTATATCTAATGTGCCTTTAATTTGTCTAAATTTTTCATTTTAATGACTGTAGATGTCAATTTCAGCAGGTCAGTTTGGCTTCTTTCTTAAAATGTGTAGTAATTTATTCAATGATTATAATAATTAATTTCAATAATTAAATTATACTCAGAATTCCCTTTAATTAAATGAAACATATTCTTTTGTTCTTTATGTCAGATATTATTTTTTATCCATTGAAATTAATTTCAATTATTCCTCTTTATATTCTGTTTTTTGTTAAATATTAAAGCAATGTGATTTACATAGTTATTGATAGTTGAGTGTCAGGAGTACAATATTCCAGCCTCAGTCCAATCGCCAGTGTTGATTTCCCTCCACCAGTGTCCACAGAGTCCCTCTCATCCCCAAGTTAGTCTCCTTGGTCGACACACTTTCAAGCTTGGCTATTGTAATTTAGATCTCATGCTTGCTGGATTTCTCTCTCTCTCTCTGTCTCTCTATTTCTCTCTCTATGTATATATATATATATATATATATATGTCCCTCCCTCACACCTAATTAGATTTTTCTTGATTGTATTGCCAAGAGGTACAATGTCACAAAGCTCTTCATGATTGACTTGTGATCGTACCATATTTGAGTGTTTTAGCACCCATCTCTTCACCACTGTCTACTTCCCTCCATCAGTGTCCATGTGTTTCCTCCTGCCCCCCATGCCTGCATCTATTTCAATTTTTTTATCTTTTTTAACTTTTTGCACTTCAGTTTGTGATACTGTTACTGAAATAGCATCATGCATATCACTTACTCCTTTCAGCACCCAGTTCTTGTCCAGAGTGACCTCTTACTACCTATCATTGACATAGTCTTTTTCTCATTTGCTTCATGGGTCCCATCTCTGACTTAATTGATCTTTCCCTATCTCGTAAGATTTTGACTGAGGTATAATCCTCCTGGTTTTGTTACTATTTTCTTTAGGTAATATTCCTCCTGCTGTGACTGCAATCATTCTGTATCTGTTCTCTCCCTTTGACTTGTTTTACTTGGAATGATACTCTTCATTTCTATCCATGTATCAGAAAATTTCATGACTTCAATTTTTCTAATGATTGTGTAGTATTCCATTTGGTAGTTACACCATAGCTTCTTTGTCCATTCATTTGTTCTTGGGCACTTCCTAATGCCATGCAAGTCAAATGGATTAAAGGCCTCATTATGGTACCTGAATCCATAAGATACATAGAGATATTCGGTTGTATTCCATAGGTGTACAGGTCTGTCTCTATAACAATACCATGTCATTTTAATTACTAAACTTTGTAGTACAGTTTGAAGTTGGGGAAGGTGATACCTCCCATCATTTTACCAAGGATTGCTATAGCTATTCAGGTGTGTTTATTATTCAATACAAATCTCAGCAGTGTTTGCTCAATTTTTTTTGAAGAATATCATTGATATCCTGTTGGATGACAGATTTAGCCTATCTGGGAGCTTTATTGTTTTGCCCACTCCCAGATTAATCTGTTTAAGCCAAGGTTCATTCTAATGAGACCTCTCTTCTATGTAAACACTGCTAGAGTATGTGGCAGTTACAGAAGTTACCTTGACTGAATAACTTCTGACTTATACATCTACTAAGACTTCTATGTTTTCTAGATTGGGCACAGCTCCTCTTTATACCCACTGAACCCAGCGTGGGACAGTTAGAATTTACCAGGAGACTACCACCCTGGCTACGTTGAGACTATAGGAAGGCTACAGGAAGGATCATACTAGATTGCTCTCAAGCAGGCGAGTGTGACCCTTTCAGTATACGGAGAACAAGATACTCAGAGTCACCCTGGTGCAGATAATAAATAAGAAGGACCTTGTGGATACCATTTAGATTACATGAAGATCATGAAATTAAGATATATTACTTTATATCAGCCCTCTCTCTTTTACATAAGAGAGATAATCTTGGGATTAGTCCTTGGCATAATCTTTGTTTATACCTGCAATAAGGTGTGGCACAGCCCTTCTACACTCTGTTTAGAGTTCTTTGTTGACATGATCCTCCTGTTGGACTACTTTGGTGTATATAAGGGGACTGGCTTTTTGCTCCTTGGCTTTTTGCTCCATCTTTTGGATAGGACTCCTCTCCGGTGAGATCCTCTCTCTTTGGTGGGAGACTCAGGCTCTTTTGTATGGTCTAAGTTTGGACCAAGCTAGAGTTTGTTCATTATATTGGAGTGCTGTGGAAGAGCTATTGTACTATTAAAGCCTTTTTTGGAACTGCGCCGGACTCGTGAATTTTCATCTGCTCCCCCTGGCGTCCTCGGAGGTAGAAGAGAACTTCAGTCCTGACACTGTCAGGGACCCCAGCTGCTTCCCCAACAGTATCCTTATAGGGACTGCATTGAATCTGTATAAAGCTCTAGAAGGTATTGCCATTTTGACACTGTAACTTCTCCCAATCCATGAGCAGGGAATGTTTCTCTATTTCATCTTGCCCTCTTTTGTTTCTTGTAACTTTCTTTGTATAGGTCCTTTACAACCTGCTTGATTATATGAAAGAGAAACACTTCTGAACCTCAAAAGAAACAGTCACCAAGATACAAACACAGCCCACACACAGATAGGAAAAAGATTATTTATCCAGTACCCATCTGATCAGCACTTAATATCAACAACTTACAATAACTTTATAAGGAAAAAAAATCCCACCCCATTGAAAAATGGGGGGAAAAATGACAAAAATTTCCAAAAAGAAGACATTTGAATGCCATAAAGGCATATGAAAAAGTGGTCTTCATCATTAATGGTCATGAAGATGCAAATTAAAACTACAATGATAAAATGAGATAATGAAACTCAGACACACTGGGCAGGGCTGCTTCTGCCTCTCCGTGTGCTCAGCTGAGGCCCCTGGGAGGGAATGCGAGTTTTAACTCTGGCCCGCCATCCCAACAGAGTCTTGCAAGAAGCCAGAGGAACTCCCACACCACGAGGGCTGCCATTTTCAACATCCGGACTCCACAGCTCATCAGAGCTTCAACCAAGAGAAAAGCCGATCTCTTCCCATTGCAGTAAATGGGAAATTACTGCATTCATCAGTAAATGCATGAGATGAGAGACTACTACTGACAGTATAACACCTACATGGCAGAGCCTGGCAAGCTACCTGTGTTGAATTTGATATGCCAAAACCTAATAACAATTATAGCCGTCATTCTCATGACCTGAAGGAATGGTCTGAGGCTCTTGGTGTTCCTGGAGCGAGCAAATTCCTTGGGCTACCCTAGTTCGTGACAGGATGTATGTTACTGGTGCCCACTCAAGCAAATGGATAAACAATGGGAATACACGTGAAACTAGTGAGTGATACAAATGAATGAGATAACATCTCCCACCAAGAAGACTGGCACGCATCCAAAAGAGCAAGAACAATCGGTGCTGGCATGGATGCGGAAAGAAATAGACTCTCATTCTACTGTTGGTGGGATTGCCAACTAGTCCAGTCCTTTAGGAAAACAATACAAACAATGCAAAAACTTGATACTGATCTCCTATTTGACCCATCAATACCTTTCCTGGGAATATACCCAGGAATCCCCAAAATACTCAGCAGAAACACTATCTGAATTTCAATAGTCATCACAGAACTATTTATCCACAATAGCCAGAATCTGGAAACAACCTGAGTGCCTGAAAACAGAAGACTGGATAAAGAAATGATGGCACATATACACAATGGAATACTATGGTGCTGTCAGGCAAATGAAGTCATGAAATTTGCCTACAAATGGATGGACACGGAGAATAAAGATGAGAAGGGAGGCACAGTGGCAGAGGCATGTTCAGACTAACCTCTCCACCACATTCTGCCCTACCAGATAGAAGTTGTATTGCGGGGAGGGCGTTTGCCTTGCACATGATGCAAGTGAGTCAATCCCTGGCATCATGTATGGTTCATAAGCAGTGCCAGGAGCAATTTCTGAGACCACAGGGATGAGTAACCCTGAGCGTCTCCTGGTGTGACCCAAAAGAGCAAAATAAATAAATAAATAAATAAATAAATAAATAACGCGATAAAAATAAGAATGTCTGGGAATGAACATCTGTATCTGCTGTGCCTTAGATAAGACAGAAATACGACAGTCAGATGTCCTTTTGATATACTGTATCTTGCTCTATGGGTTGAAAAGAGTATGTATTGTCTGCTTTTCCAATGCTCAGGGTTCCACGTGTCTTGAGCTTGTGAATCCTCAGCACTGTATGACAGAGTTATTGTGTGTGTGAATATACTGAAAGTATCTGTCTCTGTGCATCCTGGTCGGCAGGACAGCTACAGCCAGGGCAGGCCTGGAGGCCTGACCACCTAACTGATGCAAAGACGAGCAAATGAGTCTGTTTTAAGTAATCAAGAAACTCAAGCATGTGTAATCAAGCAGAAGCACCTCTTTCAAGGGGAACAAAAAACAGAATACTCATCCCATAAAGGGTTAATATAAGATACATAAAACACTGGTGGAACTTTACAAGAACAAATCCAATCCCATCAAAAATGTGGAGAACAGAAACAGCCTTGAATTAGAAATCAAAATGGCAAAAGGCACATGAAAAAAATGCTCTACATTAAGAATCATTAGGGAGATGTGAAACAAAACAATGATAAGATACCACCTCAATTAGATTTTTAGTATCACTTGTATCGCTTGTATCATTGTTTTCCCATTGATCAGCGATTTGTTCAGGTGGGGCAGAGCTGCTACTGGCTCTCCCTGTCCCCAGCAGATCACGAGGTGCCCGGGAGGGAAGGGGCTTCTAGCCCTGGCCTGCCACCCCAGCAGAGCCTCGCAGAAGCCGTAGGAACCCCAATACCATGAGAGCCGCCATTTTCCACATCCAGACTCTCCACTCATCAGAGCTCCACCCAGCAGAAGAGCTGATCACAAGCCCAGCTCATCAGACACTCACCCTACAGCAGTCTTTTTCAAGCCCAACCCAGGTATGCCTGATCCAGAGACTCACATACATGGGGCAGAGCTGCTTCCTGCTCTCCCTGTGACCAGCTGATCATGAGGCACCCAGGAGGGAAGGCAGTTCCTAGCCCTGGCCTGCCACCCCAACAGAGCCTCGCAAGAAGCCAGAGGAACCCCCACACCATGAGGGCCACCATTTCCCACATCAGGACTCCCTACTCATCAGAGCTCCACCCTTAGATATTTAGTATAAAATTCAATTAGACTTTGCATCAGAAACCTCACGCTCCCAACAGATGAATAATCTTTTGTGCATAAACTGGAGGAAACTAACAAGACATCTTCATTCCAAATGTGTGCGTTCTCCTGTGTCAGGTAATGCTACTCCTGAGCCTGTAGCATGTCCTGTTTGGTAGTGTCCAGCATCTTATCGAATTTCTTGATTACAATGAAGCTCAGGGTTTCTGGAATCCAATATTGGGGATTCAAGAGCAGTGTGACAAGTCAGTCAACATCACAATCACCTTCACTGGTTCCTCCAGGCTGGATTTCCATGGCAGTTTCATGAATGGGGTTAAAGATCCTGCGAGGCAAGGTCCTTCAACACAGTACCCTCTCTTTTTTTTTTTTTTTTTTGCTTTTTGGGTCACACCCGGCGATGCTCAGGGGTTTCTCCTGGCTCTGCACTCAGGAACGTACTCCTGGCGGTGCTCGGGGGACCATATGGGATGCCGGGGGATCGAACCCGGGCCAGCACAGGCCGGCCGCGTGCAAGGCAAACGCCCTACCCGCTGGGCTATCACTCCGGCCCCACAGTACTCTCTCTTTATCCCCATTTTCAGTATAGCAATACATCGATATTTAAATACAGATTTAAAATGGTAGATCTATTCATTAAATTGTTACATTTAATATTTAAATGCAGATTTCAAATTTTTAATTTAAGCTATATTTAAATACTGAAGGAAACTGCATTCGTATGAAGTTTGTTTTTTCCAGACCAAACCATTTCTGTGAAAGAGTTCTGTTGCTCGAGGAAGAGGTGACTCCGTCCAGAAGAACATGGGTTCTCAGGCAGTGCAAGAATTCTGTTGCTCACAATCACCAACATGCTCCAGTCCATAATCCACTCACTACTCGGACGAGCAACCACTCATGAGTGAATCTGTTGAAAATGCCAGGTATGCAAGTTTCTGCATATGAACATTCTAGTCTTTCAAAGAGCCATGAATGGGGACCCTCCCACCATCTCCCTGTGCTCCAGAAGGAGCAGTGGTCATGCCCATCGACTGCATCATGCGCCAAAGTAATCTCACCAGTGGTCATGATCCATAGATTCATATATAAATCTCCAAAAAGACCATCATCTAATAACTCAATACAATCTCTGCAATTCCTGGGGACATCTCAAGCTGTAGAATATGGTTAAACCAATATTCTATTACATTTTATAGATGCAAGTATCACTTGATCACTTGATAATAACAAGTTGTGTAGTCACAATGCCTACTCATTCCAACATATAATTTCTAATTCAAAGTGCTCAGTGGCCCAATTGTTCCTTTATAAGATTGAACAAACCTTCTTCTAAGAAAGCATTTCTCTACCACGTATAAGCAGACTAGGTATAACAAACAATACAAGATTAATTTTGAGTGTCTGCTTAGGACAGGCTCAAGTAGAGGTAGGGAAAGTTTGAAATAATTATTGTGCATAGTAGCGATTGTGGTGTGTTTGGGGTTGTTTATTGAATAACATAGAAATTTTTGGGCGGTGTTAATTATTTATTTATATTAATATTTTATTATACCACCTTGAGATATACAATTACAAAGATGTTCATGTTTGGAATTCGGTCATACAGTGCTCCAGCACCCATTCCTCCACCAGTGCCCTTTTCCTACCACCAATTCCCTACCAATTTCCTAACACCAAGTGCCCAATTCCCCCCCACACCTCCCCTATCCTCCCTCTATGTAAGGCTCTTTATCTTTCTCTTACTCTTTCTCTTTCTTCTCTTTCTCTTTTTGTCTCTCTCTTTCTCTCTTCCTTCTCTTACACATTGTGGATTACAATGCATATCTTTAGAGGTTATCATGTGTATCTTTGTATCATGAACATCTTTGTAATTGTATATCTCACGGTGGCATAATAAAATATTTTAAGAAGAAAAATTAAAAATAAGCTGAAAATATCTATTACTATCACTATCCTCCTGTTGATCATCTATTTGCTAGAGCAGGCACCAGTAATATCTCCATATGTCCTGTCTCATGCTAGTAGAGCCCAAGGGCATCTGCTTGCTCCAGGAACATAAAGAGCCTAAAACCATTATATTAGGTCATGGGAATGACCTAATATAATTGTTACTGGTATTTGGCATATCAAATACAACACAGGCAGCTTGCCAGGCTTGCCGTGCAGGTGGCATACCCTTGTAGTCACCTCTAAATATAGCATTTATAGATGAACCGGCGCAGCCGCTTGCGGCCGCTCGAGACGGGCTGTGATAGGCTGTCGCTGGGTGGAGTTCTGACGAGAGGGAAGTCTAGATGGAGGAAAATGGAGGTCCGATGGAGTGGGGGGTCATCTGGCTTGTTGTGCAGCTCTGCTGGGGTGGCGGGCCAGGGTTAGAACCCGCCATCCCTCCCGGGCGTCTCGTGAGTGGCTGGGCACAGGGAGAGCAAGTAGCAGCTCTGCCCCATGTCTGTAAGTCTCTGGATCAGCATACCTGGGCCAGATTGAAAAAAAACTGCTTCAGGGTGGGTGTCGATGATCTGGGTTGTGATAGGCTGTTGCTGGGTGGAGTTCTGACGAGAGGGAAGTCTGGATGTGGAAAATGGCGGTCCGATGGAGTGGGGGGGTCATCTGGCTTGTGCGGCTCTGCTGGGGTGGCGGACTTACACTTTATACAGCTTTCACATTCCTTCAGAAATCTGCATCCAGATTGCTCATGGTCTGGCCCAGTGCTGTAGAGCATACCAAGCTTCTATATTGCTTATAGAAAATATATTGCTTATAGATATTTTCTATAAGCAATATAATATGAACCTGTGCTAAGGGATCACTCCTGGTCACCCAGGGGACAACAGGGATAGAGGGGATAGAACCCTGATTGGTTGCAAAGCATATGCCCTAAGTGCTATGGTCCAACCCACATTTAGTATTTCTTGAGCAGAGGACAGTGAGAAGCTGCTTATAGTAAGTCTCATGGACCCTTTATGTACTTTGAAGAGAGATACACCTAAGAATTTTCTTTCCCTTTGTAGAAATGAATAATGGGAACAAAGCTACTACCTCTCTTCGTTGCAAAAAGACATGTGGTTCAAAACACTAATAGTCTCTAGCTAGTCAAGACAGAACAGGACCTCATCCTCCTATGGACAATTCAGGAGCCCAATAAGCCCAATAAACACACCAGGATTCCTAGAGAAAACTCTCAAGCCTTGAGCCTAGTTTACAGAAGTTCCCAGGCAAGGACCAGCAGCAGCAGAGCACTGGGGGATAGAGGGAAGCTGGCCAATGAGCCCTCTCAGGGCTCATCAACAGTTTCTTTCAGGTATGTGGGGTTAATTTTTCCAGACAGAAACAATAAGGGATAGAGGTTCTGAGGTCCCTCAATTCCCAACCCCAGAGAAGAACAGGAAGCAAGGACAATTCTCTGCATTGGTTTTTGTTTGGGGGTCACACTCATTAATGCTCATGGTAAAATGAACCTGTGCTAAGGGATCACTCCTGGTGGCTCCAGGGACAAATGGGGTGCTCAGGGGACAAATGGGGTGCCTGGTTGGCTAAAAGCATATGCCCTACGTGCTATTTCTTTTTTTGTGACTTTTTTTATTTTTTAAAAAATATTTTATTATACAACCGTGAGATATACAATTACAAAGATGTTCATGTTCGGGTTTTGGTCATACAGTGTTCCAGCACCCATCCACCCATTAGTGCCCATTTCCCACTACCAATAACCCCAATACCTCCCCCCCCCCCTCCCCTAGCCTGCCTCTATGACAGGTTCTTTATCTCTTTTCTCTCTCTCTCTCTCTCTCTCTCTCTCTCTCTCTCTCTCTCTCCCCCTCTCTTCTCTTACACATGTGGATTGCAATATTTACGTTTAGAGGTTATCCGGTGTATCTTTTTGCCTATATTCAATGCTCAGTTCTAGACTGGTATTATCATTTTCGACGATTATTAGCACATTGTTCCCTTCTCTGTCTTTATTTTTTTAACATTTTATTATTTATTCACGCTTGGAGGTTTCGGTCACACAGTGTTCCAGCACCCGCCCTCCACCAGTGCCCATCACCCACCACCCATGTCCCCAATTCCCTCCCCCTCCCACGTCCTGCCTAAATGGCAGCTTCTCACTGCTTATGATACATTTCATAAGACCCTTTATGTACTTAGAAGAGAGATACACATAAGAAAATTCTTTCCCTTTGTAGAAATGAAAATGGGAACAATGCTACTACCACCCTTACTTCATTGTAGAAAGACATGTGGTTCAAAACACTAATAGTCTCTAGCTGGTCAAGACAGAAAACTAGGAAATGGATCACAGCTGGTATTTTCTCTCCCCTCTATGAAAATGAGCGAACGGTGAGGAGCAGACGCAGCATGATGCTTGAGACAGTGCAAGGTGAGTTTTTTCATGCAGCCAGTGACAGGAATTACTCCATCTCTAACATCTCTGAGTTTTGGCTTTCTGTACCCTAAGCCAGCAGCAGAATGTTCTCAGGAAACAGTCCTGGGAAGATTTCTGGATTGTAACCTAAACCTAGTCACCCCAGAATTCTATTCTCAGCACTATGAGGAAGATGGATACTGCCTGGGCAGCTATGTCTGGAGGGACCTGCTGAACTTGGTCTAAGGGATGGGACCTTCAGGTCCAACCAGAGAAACATTTCCCAACTGTGCAGATTCATCTCTGGGGTGGCCCTGCTCTTTCTTGCCACTAGGTAGATTGAGACTTGGGGATGCATTGGATCAGGAAGTGTTATAAAATGACAGGACAGAGCTGTGCTGAACATTCAGAGAGTCTCAGGGATCCTGTGGTCTGACACACTGACGCTGAAGCTCCAGAAAACCAAATTTCGCAAGTTGCTTATCTCTTTGTCCTTCCTAACCCTGTCTACTGATTCCCAGCATTTAGAGGCTCCCTGCGAGAATGGAATGAGAAGCTAAACCCCATCGATCATTTACACAGGTAATCCTTCCTGTGTCCTCCCAGAACCTAAGGTGTGACACTGCAGGGGAAGCCATAAACAGAGTTAGGTAAATCCTGGATGGCGGAGGGTAAAGAGGGAGGAACATTTGAGATCTATGAAGTCACCATGGAGGCAGAAGAAGGACTCCTGGGATGAGGTGAGTACCAGGAACCCATCCCAGACGGGGCCATCCTCCCTGCGACGTGAGACTTCTGTTCCTACAGAAACCTGCAGAAGGATCCTGATAAAACCAAAAACCGACAGTTTTGCTATCAATGACCGAGATCAAGGCCTAGCAGAGCCTGCCTAAAAAAATACAAGAAAATTTCACAAGCTCTCAGATCTGGGGTCAACACACCAACATAGGCCGTGCCGACAACAACAGAAAAAGCACCATGAAAATAGTGAAAGCTCTTTGCTCTGCGGTCAAGACATCACTACAGACCATGGCCAACCATTGCAGGAAAAAATGCATGAAAATGGTAAACTGTCTCGTCTCTGGGGAAAACACTCCAACAAAAGCCCTGCCAGAGTCAAGGTAGGGGCACAGCTTGACAAGTGTGATTATCTTCAACTCTCAGATAAGGACCCCAGAAAATGGACTGACTGCAGACACTGTCCAAACTATTTCCCTATCCAATTCCCACAATCCATTGTCAGGGAACCGGCCAACTCTGGCCTCTACCCTAACAGCAGAATCTCAAGCTCCTGTGCTGGACTCTCTCTCAAAACATCCATCTACTAATAAGACCTCTGGAAGATCTCTTGTCCCACCACTATCTGTTCTGGAGTGCCTAAACTGGCTTCTCTCAATAATTCTGTGGTTTGGGGCAAGTATCATCTGCTGCTTAATCTAAATCACTTGTCCTGTGCTAAACCTTAAGCACAGGACAAGGCCTCTTAGAAGCACTGGCTTAAGTCTCCATCAACACCTAAGTTTCTGTCAGATGGTAATGAGCGAGACACCCCCAAGCGCTCATCCATGAGGAGCATCTCTTCCCCATGGAACATCTCTTCCCCATGGAACCTCTGAAGAAGTGCCATGTTCTGGGGCACATTGGCCAGTTTGCTTATTATGGAGCAGCTAGAGGCAATGTTGTAATCTAACTTTAAAAGGAAGATGACACAAATTGAACTTGGCTGTTCCCCGTTTGTGCTGTCACCCCTGGCCAAGCATCCTCTGCCATTACAACAAGCTTTGAAAATCAGAAACAAATCCCACTCCAAGGGGTGTAAAGTCCATCAGTCCCATCACAGAGACCACGGAATTAAAACCACTTCAGTGAGTCCCCTCACTGTGTCTTCAGCTGGGCGTGAGGAAACCAAGAAGGCCCCGGGAAGGACCACAATTGATGTCTGCCAAGGTCTCTCCAAGGCACATGTACCTGGCCAGGAGAGCAGGACGCCTTCTCAGACTGTTCCGTTCAGAGGGAGGGAGAGATTACAGCAGAGAGAGGGGTTGGAGTGAACAAGAAGCGCCCAAGAGGACTCTCCAAGTTCAATGATACAAAAACACGGAAAGAAGAGCCAAGGTCTATTTCCACCAGACTGCTCTCAAAATGTAGCTCTCTAAAAAGAACTTAAAAATAAAATCATGAGGGTGAAAGAAGCCTAAAAAAGTTGAAAGGGAAAAGGTTGAAGTTTGGGATGCATCTTGGGCCCTAGTGTTCAGGCCAGGTCCTAGATGACCAACCAGAGTCTGAATCCATTTAATTCAAGGATAGAAAATGCGGCTCCTCAAGAGAGAAATGAATCATAACTTGCAACAAAGGTTGCCAATAAATTTAATCTATCAGCAATTGGAGGTTCAAATAAAAATACGCAAAGGCATGCCATCAAATTCTCTAAGAAATCCCACACTGAAGTGCTCCTTCAAGACACTGCAACAGGTATATTGATCCCAGATACTCCCAACACCGTGCTCCTTCAAGACATCCACACTACGTGCTCCTTGCTGCAGATGACTTGGCTGTTCAGGGGGCACAGTCTCATTCCGCAAACAAACAAGGTGGTGGACTCTGTGTCCAGCTCTTTTTTAGAGCACATATTCCATGGAAAACGTAACCAGAAGCAGCAGGAGCCCAGTATGTGACAGCCAAATGCTCACTCCAACAGGAACACAGAGTAATGTTATAATAATAGAAAGAGATGACAGCACTTACGGAAAAGGATAAGAAGAGTGCAGTTCTCCTACGTAGCCGAACAGCAAACCTTCCTACATGGTTGGTGTGAAGCAAGCCTCGATCAAGAAAAGTCAGAGAACAATGCCGACTAAAGAGGAGATAATAGTTTAGGCTGCGGATGAGGACGAGTCAACTGTTTATGAGCGGAATATGCAGACACCTGTGAAAGAGGAGGATGAAAAAAGGGCCAAAACAGGGAAAAATATGAAAATTTCATGAAGGAGGACTTCCCCAATTTTGGGAAGCATTCCCAAATCCTGTTGGGAAAGAGAGAGATTCATGTAAGAGCCAGAAAATGAGCCTGATGGGGCAGGAGGTACATGAGAGGAAATACAAGGCACTTTCCACATCGTGTGAACTTTAATAAGACAGATTAAGGATGGGAATATCTGGGTAAAAGCATCAGGTTCTCCTCAACCAGTCATAGCTCTTTCCAAAGTAGGCAGACTCACAAATAGAAGGTTATTATAGCACACACCATTGCAACAGTTGCGGGGGAAAATGCTGCAGAAATTGGGGCTTCAGGAAGTCACCCGTGCCTCAGAAGAAAACTACACAGCCCAAACTGTGAGCCCTTACCAGGAAGCAACGCCTACATTACAAAGGGGTATCACACACCCACAAAAAATACAGGAGCAGAAATGTGCTCTCTTTTCAGCAGGTCACCCCTCAAAGCCACAAAATCATTTCAAAGAACAAATATATCGGATTTGGGTCATGCCACCACAGGAGTTAGTGTACAAAGCTAGACCTAGACAGCAAATGTCCAGCATTTCCGGAACCAATGAGCAGATTCACAGTCCCTCAACTCTCCAACTAAAAAAATATGGCCGGTTTACCAGGATAATTGTCCTCCCATATTGACCAAGAGGAAGCCACTTGCCCAAGAAACAGTTCAGTAAGGACTGGGAAAGGCAGAATATTCCCGTTGTAACAAAACTCTCCTGTTCTAAACACACAGCAGAATACTTTTTCTGGAAACAAACTTGGCTTCTTTGGGTTTGATTAGTTTTGGTTTTGACTACTGGTAGCCCCTGGCTTTTCCTTCCCACCAATTTTTCTTTAAGGATATGGGTACCCTTAAACAGTGAAAAAATTCAATGTAGATTTGACATATTTCTGTGAACAAAGGGAGGAAAGGAGATTTTAGGGCCCCAGTGGATCAGCTTGTTCCCTCAGAAGATGCTTCCTGTCCATGTCCAGAGTCAGACAGATAAGCTGCCCTCGCTCCTCACAAAGGCCCACAAGGAAAACCTTCAAGCAGGGATGACTGACACCTCTTTCATGCACCTCTAGTTAGATTTAACAAATACAGAGAGAAGGAGCTCACATTCATGTGATTCTTATTGAACCTTTATCCAGGGCTCAAGTGGACTCAGAGGCCATCAAACTTGTTCCATGTGGTCTCACCTGGCTCCCGTCCCTCAGGTCCAGTGCTATTAGAAGAAAGAAGCCCTCAGAGAGGACTAAGGATTAAGAACTGAAGGGGGCATGCAGGAGGGTCTACAGCATGTCAGCTGCCCCTGGTTTCCTCAATCAGCTGTCACACACAACACCGGGAGGCAGGAGCAATTTTCCAAAGGAAAGATTTTCCAATACTTCTGCAAGCTTCATCACGTGCCAATTGCAGCAGACGTGTGAGCAAAGTGATCACTCCAGGTGTGGGTGCAGTCTAAACTATGAAATGACAAAACAGAACTGTCCAGATCCATGCAGAGTGCCAGGGATCCTGCGGCCTGATACACTGATGCTGAGCCGCTAGAGAATCAATTTCCCCAAAGTCGGCCTTGAAGTGTAGCTTATGTCTTTGTCCTTCATAACCTTTCTCCTGATTCCAAGCATTTAGAGGCTGACAGCAATAACAGAATGAGACACAAAGCCCAACTATCTGTTCTTTTTTTCCCCAATTTTAAAAAAACTTTATTTAAACACGGTGACTAACAAATTTGTTCACAGTACAGTTGTTTCAAGTGTTCATTATTACAACACCAGTCCCACCACAAATGAGCCCTTACCGCCACCAAAGACCCTTGTTTGCCACCTACTCCCTATCCCCATGCCTGCTCCCATAGCAGGCACTAATTATATTGCTTATTACAGCATGTATCTCGGAATGGTATTGCTAAGTCATGATCTTATTGCAGCTCAATTTATCTCTTTTTTTCTATGCTGTTGTTTTTGAGCTCATATCTAAGCAATTGTCTAGTCCAACATAACAGGCTTTTTTTTTAAATTTGGAGGGGCTAGGCCACTTCTGGTGGTATTTAGGGTTTACTCCTGGCGCTCTGTGCTCAGTGATCACTTCTGATGCTGCTTGGGGGACCTCTAGGGTTGAGCCAGATGGCTCCATGCAAGGCCTCCAGCCCCAGAGATTCACACCATTTTCTTCTGAATTTAATCTCTCCCATGATCTCTCTGACAATGAATTTAGCCAACTATCTGTTCTTAGGTAAATAATCTTCCCCGTGTCCTCCCTGAACCTCAGTTTGACACCAGTGGGGAAGTGATGAAACAAAGTGTTGGTAAAACCTGGGCGGCTGGAGGGTGCAGAAGGAACAGCATTTGGAACTTTGGGAAGTTACTATGGTGGCGCTAGAGAACCTTCTGGCTGCTGGTGGGTTCCAGGGACCTAGCCAGTCTGGGCTATTCCACCCTGCATCTTGTGCCTTCTGTCCTTGAAGCAATCAGCAGAAACGCCCTGGCAGAAATGAATGCCAACAATTTTGCTATAAGGACCAAGAAACAGGCCTCACAAAGCCCACCTGAAAAATATGAAGAAAATGGTGAATGCTCTCAGCTCTGGGGTCAACACCCCAATAGGCCCTTTCTGACCACACCGGAAAAATAGTCTATGAAAATGGTGAAAGCTCTCAGCTCTGGGGTCAACACGCCAGCACAAGCCCTGCCAGACTTGCTGTTGGAACACTGCTTGAGAAGAGTGATTACCATCCACTCTTAGATGAGGAACCCAGAGTATAGACTGCAGACACTGCTGCTGCTATTTACTTGTCCAGTGCTTTCACTCCATTGACATGGCACCTGTTAATGTGAAGGAAGCAGCCAAACAGGTGGACCATGAGAAGGCAACAGTTTGGGATGTTGTGTTGGGCCCTAGTGTTCCGGCTAGGTCCCAGACAACTAACCAGAATCTGAGTCCTTTTAGTTCAAGGATCGAAAACATGGCTAAACAAGATAGAAATGAACCATATCTTGAAACAAAGGTTGCAAATAATTTCATAAATTCGACCTACAAGCATATGAGGCGCAAATCAAAATTCTCAATGCTGTGCCATCAAATTCCTATGAGATCTCATGCTGAAGTGCTCCTTCAAGACACTGCAACACGAGTGTTAATCCCAGATATTCCCTACACTGTGCTCCTTCAAGAGTTGCACACAAACGTTCTCCTTGCTGCAGGCATCTTGGCTGCTCAGAGGGCACAGATTCATTTCTCAAAGAAAGGGCATCGAGCTCTTTACCATGGAAAAGAGCACATATTCCATGGAAAATGGAACCAGAAGCAGCAGGAGTCCAGTATATAAAAAGATAAACGTGAGAGTCAAATGTTCCCTCCAACAGAAACACAGAGTGACGTTACCACTGTTGTAATAGTGGACAGCACTTAACAGAAAATCTTCCCACAGCAGCTGGTATATACCGTGGATAGGAATGAGAAGTTGAAAGAACAACATGGGAGAGTGAGAAAGAAGTCATAGTTGGGCTATGGAGGTGGACGAGGCAACAGTTTTTGAGAAGAAATGCTAACTTTTGAGAAAAAGAGCATGAAAGAAGATCCAGAGCTGGCCAACAAATCAAACTTTCATATCAGAGAGATTCCTCAGTCTGGGGGACGTGCTACCCTGTGCTGATGGGAGAGAGATAGATTCAGGAAATCCTTCTTTCTTGGGACAGAAAATAAACCTAAAGTAGCAGGAAGTTAAATGACAGAAAGTACAGGACACCTTCCACATCATCTGAACTTTAGTAAGACAGTCTGTCAAGGATGAGAAGGTCTGGATCAAATCATCTGGTCCGCATTAACCATTTCAGAGACAGAGTCCAGGCCAAAGCTGGCAGATTCATGAAAAGGAGATTCTTGCAGCCCACACCATTGGAACCACCGCATTGAAAATACTGCTATAGAATCTGGAGATTCAGCAAGGTATCAGTGCCTCAGAAGAAAACCTGCACAGCCCAAACTGTCACCCCCACCAAACAGCAACTCCTACAGTCAGAGGGGTCTCTCACACCCAGGGAAAAGAAACTGGAACAGAATGTTGCACTCTTTGCAGCAGGTCACCCCTGAAATCCACAAAAACCTGACAAAGAGCACAGCACCTCTAGTAAGATGAAACAATTACAGAGAGTAGGAGCTCACATTCCTGTGATTCTTACCGAACTTGGACTCAAGGGTTCAAGTCAGACTCAGAGGCAATCAAACTGGTTCCATGTTTGTCTCACCCGGCACCCAGAATCAGAAGACAATTGAAGGGTTTGGCCAGGATGGCCCATAGCACGATTGCTGTCCCAGATTTCCTCTGCTCAGCTATCCACACCTAACACAGGGAGGCAGGAGCAATTTTCCAAAGGAAAAATGTTTCCGAATCTTCTGGAAGGATCCTTCATGTGCCAATTGCTGCAGACATTTGAACAGACTCTGAAGCTAAGCGATCATCCCAGGTGTGGGTGCAGTCTCTACCTCACATCTCTCAAAACTATGTTGGTCGCACATTCAGGTCAGAAGTTGGACATGTCTGCCTAGAGCTGTGGAATCACCGTGTAGCCAGGGTCGGATCCTAGATATTCCTGTTCATAGCCTCACATTACACCAAGCACAAATCCTACACGGTCCCCAATTCAGAGCCACAGAGAGAGATGTCTGACACAGTGTCGGGGACGCCACCGGGGTCCCCAACAGTGCTGGGAAGCAAGTTCGATTCTACTTCCGAAGCTGGCGGGGAATGGATGAAAACTCAGGAATCTGATGCTGTTTTAAAAGGGCTTTACTAATACAGGTTCCGATATACAATCCAAGAGCAGGGAAATCCTCCGGACTCTAGGTTCCCAGCTAGGCCCCCCAGCCACATGTAGGCCACATGATGGCTGCCACCATGTGTTGAGGCCCAACAGAGGGACTCAACTGGAGTCCACAGGAGAGGACAGAGAAGCAAAACGCCAAAGGAAGCCGAAATGGCAAAAGGGGAAAAGAGGGCTTCTTTCTTCTTGCAGCTTATTTTATAGCTAGAAATCCGCCCAAACTCCCCAGCCCAGCCCATTCTGGGCTGGGCTATCTAGAGATGAAAACAGGAAAACAGCTCTATAGAAATGTAGCAACTCAGGAGGCCTTATGGCTGTTTACAAGAACCCAGAGCTCATTCAAAGCCTCCTAGCAGAGCTGGGAGGAGCTATAAGCTAAATGTAACTTCCCCTGGCAGGGAGGTCAAATGCCCTCAGGTAATTTCTCCCAGCACCTCACCTAATGTCTTGAGCCAAGATCTGCCTGGAAATGCCTTTATAGGGTAGAGAAGGGGTTTTCTGATATGGCATGTCTCTGTACCAAAGACTATATACTAATGCCAGTTAAATATTTCTCCAAACCTTCACAAGAGTCTTGTCTTTACTTCACGGTAGTTTTGTATTTTGGTTGCCTTTGAGTTATCAGGGAGCCATGCTTGCTTGCTTGGAGGCAAACAGTATTTCTCTCTGGTCTAATTAAGAGCTCCACCATGGCTAGGCAAATATGCTGGTAAGATCTAGCTAGTCCCACGATGATTGTGGTAGCATGAGAGAATATTTATACCAGCCAATACAGAATACATGGTCAGTTAAACTGCCACATTTAAACTACCCCCTATCTACGAAGTGACCTGCAGGAGGCAACACTGGGCAGATGCAGAGGCTTTTAGGCTTTTACGTGTCCTGCAACACACAGGGCCCCTGAGGTTTCTGACTCAGTACCGTAAAGATCACCACAGAGAACTCTGACTCCCCACACAGGCCTCGGAAGGTCCCACCCAGAGACCTTCACAACAGCCTCACCCAGAGACCTCTCTCCAAGAGTACTGATCTCAGCACCCACCCACACATATCTACACCATCCACACACTGACTTCACCTCACCACACAGACACCACACACATCACAGAAACTCCCTCAATGCAAGGGCTAGGGGCACTTTGAGTGGACTCAGGGAATGTGAGTCACTTAGTAAATGGACAGTGCAGGGGTATAGCTAGCTGTGCTCCTGGGTAAAATATTGATGTACTGTTCTTTTATGACAATATCATTGTTTCTTACAAAAACTTACAGTTCTAAGTGTAAACCTGTAAACTCATTTCTTCATGGGGTTTTATTATTTGAGCTCTGACCCACTTTTTAAAGAATCACAAACTTTGACAAATTTTTGCTATACCTAATGATAAGTATATTTTATGCAAATTTATTGTCTAGTAAAATGCCATCAGGGATAGCAATTTTTGCATATTTGTAAGGGACAATTTCTTACAATCACAATAAGCCCTTTTAAAAATGGCAAAGGAATATTAAGACAATACCACAATGCAATTGTCTATCTTTTGCACAGGTAAATATCTTTTGCACAGAAACCATGTCAGGTTTGACAGCAGTGGGGAAGCCAAGGAAACAAAGTGTAGGTAAAACCTGGGTGGGTAGAGAGTGCAGAGGGAAGAACATTTGGAGCTTTTGAAGTCACAGTGTGGGTAATTGTGGAATTCCAGGGCTACAAGGGTACCAGGACCTTATTCCTGTCCTGGTTATTCCACCTTGCAGATTGTAGCTTGTCAATTCTGTCCCCTGCAACAACCTGTGGAAGAGTCTTGACAGAAATAAATACCAACAGCTTTGGATCAGCCCCAGAACATGGGTTTCCATGAAAGTGGTGAAATATCATGAACTATACAACCACATGAACACAGGCTCTGCCAGAGCTAAAGTGGGGGAATCATCAACTGTTAGATCAGCACTCCAGTGCAGGGACAGAGACGCATCCTGTCAGATGCCCCCACTCCACTGACAGAGCACCTGCCACTACTGGCCTCTACACAAGCAGCAGAACCTCAAGTTCTGTCTGAGCTGGGTTCTCTAATGATCCAACTCCTGTTAGTCCTCTGAAATAGCCCCTGCCCCTCCTATACATTCTGAAGTTCCTAAGTTGGCTTCAGTCATTCGCTTTGTGGCTCTGGGCAAGTACCACGTAGTTTTTCATTGCAGCCACAACACAGGATAATGCCCCAGCTGCTGTTTTAGGCAGCAGCTGCCTAAAACACAATCTGAATGTCAATCCGTGGGCCACCACCATCCTTTCTCCCCTGTGGAACATGAAAGAAAGAGAACAGCTCCCCTGCAGGGAACATTCTTCGCTAAAGCAGAGCCATGTTTCCAGACTCACTGGTCAGTTTCCTTATCAAGGAAATGCCTAGAAAATAATATTTCAAGATGACTTGATCACGTGACATCCCGTTATTCATTCATTTCTCAAACAGGCACCAGTAACATTTTCATTTGACCCTATCAAGTGCCAGTGTAGCATCTGGTTGCTTCAGAAATACGAAGAGCCTCAAACCGTTCGTTCAAGGTCTTGATGAAGTAGTCTGACCATATTGTAGGTGGGCGGCCACGTATTGTTTTGACATCCCATGGGATCCCATCAGTATTGGCTCTGGCTCTAGCCCAGCGGTCGTCTCCAAATTACATTACATGTCCAGCCCATCTGATTTTCAATGACTTGGCAAACGAGACAGCATCTCTGACTCTGGAACAGCGATGGAGGTCGGAGCTCCAAATTCCTTCTTTCACTTGAGTGAGGCGTGATATTCCAAACATAGCTCTTTCGATTCCTCTTTGGAAGACCAAATAGCAATTTCATCCTGATTTCGTAGGGCCCAGGTCTCTGAGGCATATGTTAGTGCAGGGAGAACAGTGGAGTTGAAGAGTTTTGCCCGGAGCTGTAGGTTCTTTGTCTTTTTAGCTATTTCTTCAATGCCTTTGAAGGCATTCCATGCCGCTCTCTTCCTCCTGCGCAGTTCAGAATTTAGGTAGTTCATCATGTTGACTTCTCGACCTAGGTACACACATACTGATGCGTTCAGACATGTTTGTTCCATTGAGAGTGAACGGGGCCTCTGGAACTAGTTCATTTCTCATAAACATAGTTTTGTTGAGATTTAGCTGTAAACCAATCTTTCCACATTCTCAGTCAAAGTCAGCCAGCATTTGTGCCGCTAGGCTAATGTTTGGTCTTATTAGAACAATGTCATCAGTGAAGCAGAGGTGATGTAGTTGCCGACCAACTGTCTTCACTCCCATTCCTTCCCATTCTAATTGTCGCATGATGTTCTCGAGGGTGGCGCTGAAGCGTTTTGGTGAAATGGCATCACCCTGCCAAACCCCTCGTTTGACATCGATGATCACTTCTTTGTAAAATGGTCAGATCCTGGTGGTGAATCCGTAATACAGCTCACGAAGGATCTTGATGTGTTGGGTTTGAACACCCTGTTTGGCTATGGCTTCAATGACCGCTTTAGTCTCCACAGAATCAAAGGCTTCCTTTAAATCAATGAACGTGAGACAGAACTCCCTACAAACTTCAATGAGCTTGAACTCCCTGCAAACTTCAATGAGCTTGGTTACCATGTGGATATGGTCTATTGTGCTTAATCCTTTTCGGAAGGCAGCTCTCTCGCATGGTTGTCCTTCATCTAATGTTCTGCCAATCCTGTTCAGGATGACTCGAGTAAACAGCTTGTAGATGACAGACAACAGGTAGATGGGGCAAAGTTGGCAATGCCGTGGATGTCTCCCTTCTTGAACAGTAGAACTGTCCTGCTGGTTTTCCATTGGGTGGGCACCTTTCATTCAGACATGTAGCATGTGAATAGCCGAGCCAGTGTATTGATGAATACTGAAGGCAGATTCTTCAGGTGTTCGGGTCTGACTTTGTCTGGGCCTGGTGCTGTTCCCTTTTTTACCGACGAAATGGCATGTCGGATTTCAGAATGGAGAACGTTGGGAACAACGTATCCATCCTGCAGAATTGGTATCTGGGCAGTTGGATGTGGCTAACAAAGAGATCTGAGTAGAAGTCATGAATAATCTTCTCAATTGCCTTTTGGAATATGTGACAGATCCAACAGGATGTTTAAGGGCAGTCATTATAGTTCTTATAGTTCTTATAGTTGGCGAAGGACAGGCAGGCGTTGCAAATGTTTTTCCTGGCTTCTGCTGCATCTTCCAGTATTTCTGCTCTTCTCTCTTTGAAGTCTTCCTTTATCTCTTCTCTGCACTGCTTTGCAAGCTTGGATGTTAGCATTTGGTCGCCTGAGGCTCGCTCCCTGCCATGTTGGCGAATGAGCTCGAGAATTTTTGAAGACGGACATCCTTTTGTGGCTTTTTCTCTATTGGTATTCTTTGCACAATCCTGGAGGTGCCGAACCAGTTGTTTGTATTCTTAATCAATGCCATCAGTGATGGTATCTTCCCATTTTGCCGCAATGGTACCAAAGAGTTCCAAGTTGGTGGTTGTTCTGGGAGTTCTCTTCTTAAACTTTGCAGCCTTTTCACCCTATTGTGTGAAGTAGAATTTTACACGAAGGAGACGGTGGTCCGATCCTGTTTGGAATTTTGGGAGGACAGCAACATCAGTCAGGCAAAACCGTTGATTGAAAATTATGTGGTCAATTTCATGGTGGAACTGTCCACCAGGGGATTCCCATGTCCAACATTTCGATTCAGCATTCTGGAACTCTGAGTTCCCATGAATGGTCTTGGTGGACATGATGAACTCAGATAGTCTCTCACCCTGTCCATTCCATTCTAGGCCATACGTCCCTATGTGCTCTTCGGCTGATCTTCTCAGTCCTATCTTTGCATTAAAAATACTGACTACGATCTTGTAGAAGGTGTGATCTTTTCTATATAATTTCTCCAGTTCCATGTCGAATTTATCAATTTCTTCTTCCTTGTATGTGGATGTTGGTGCATAGACAACAAAGATAGAAACTGCTGGCAGTTTCAAGGTCGCTTAAGAAAAACGATGCATAAAATCCAGCATGATATCTTCTCTTGCCTGTGCACTGTCCCTGTTGACAGTCTTTTGCAAGTTCCTCTCTACTGTGGAAACTAGAAACAATCCATCCTCCAAGGGATGGCAAGCCGAGAAAATAAAACACTCTGAACACCTCCAAGGGTTGACAGTTCAGGAATATGCCAGTGCTAAAGTTTTTTCCCTCAGACCAAGCTGTAGACAGGAACAAAAAGCCCACTTTGAGGATCTGTATGTGATAGAAATGGGAATCACAATCCCTTATTTTTGAGTCCCTTCCTGACAAAGTCCATGAGTTCTCATTTCAACCCCCCCAAATATATCTTACTCATCTTGGCCACCATAACACTGACAGTGTCCTCAATGCCGAAGTTTTCTGCATCCTTGGGAAAGTCTCCTCAGGCCTATTGGTAAGAAAGAGTGATCAAGAGCTTTTGGAATTTTAACTCTGCTGTTGACACCAGAAGCAAACCATCCTCCAAGGACTGGAAAGTTAATCAGGCTCATCGCAGAGAGCTAGTCATGGAAACTACTTCTTTCATCACTTGAGTGTGTGCCCTCACTTTCCATCATCTGAGTGTGAGGAAACCAAGAAGACCCTGGGATGGACACGAGTGATGTTGCCACAGCCCCTCCATGCACTCGGGCCTGGGCAGGAGAGCAGGATGCCTTTCCAACCATTCATTTCAGAGTTAAGGAGAGACCAAGGAAGGAGAGAGAGAGAGAGAGACGAGTGTCCTGAGAAGCACCCACAGGCCTCTCCACATTTTTGACAAATGAACAAAGGAAGGAGTGGAGGCTCAGCTCCCCCAGACTCCTTCCTGAACATAGCTATACTGCAAAGAATTTAGAAATAATATCTTTCAGGGTCAAAAAGACCAAGAATGAGGTGAAGGTCAAGGAGAGCACAGATGCCTTGTTCTCCAAAGAGGCCATAAAACAGTGAGAAGGATTTGGATTGGCATGTTATCTTAGGTCTGTGTTCAAGACATATCCCAGACCAATAATCAGAATTTGAGCATTGTTTGCTCAATGTTCAAAAATGATGCCTTGGGGACGGAGCGATACCAGCGGGTAGGGCATTTGCCTTGCACACGGCCGGCCCATGTCGGCCCGGGTTGGATCCCTGGCATCCATATGGTCCTCCGAGCACCGCCAGGAGTAATTCCAGAGTACAGAGCTAGAGTAACCCCTAAGCATTGCTGGGTGTGACCCAAAAAGCAAAAAAAAAAATGCCTTGACTCAATGTACCAGATAAGCTACCCTATCTCCTCACAAAAGCCCAAGGAAAATATCAAGCTGGGAGAATTATATTAATATTATGTCTTTGCATATCACTATTAACTCACACAAGAGTGGGGAGTTAAGGAGGAGCCTCCATTCATAGGACTTTCACTGAACTCTAAGTGTGACTTTCAGGGGATATGTAGGTCTCCAAATCCATCAAATTAGACTGTGGTTCCATTTTGGTCTTGCCTGATACCCAGACAGTTCACCACAAATTGAGAAGAAAGAAAGGGTAAGAGAAAATTTGTTGTAAACACGATAGAAGTGACCTGCTCAAAGAAAGGTCAGCGTTTGATAGTCCACAGAGCACTATTGCTAGTCCAGGTATGTTCAGTTGTCCACAGACAGCACAAGAAAGGAGGAACAATTTTCTGAAAGTTCCTGCATGTGCTGCTGTGATCGCTGCACTAGAACTGCCTGAGCACTGCTGGGTACATCCCAGATGTCCCCAGTCCCGTGCCCAAGAGCAGCACCACATCTCTGGGCCCCAGCACTGAGCCATCATCGAGTCATCATGGAACCAGGAAAACAGGGAGCAGCTCCCAGTTCAATAGCCCTGCTAGGAGACTCTTCAAACAAACTACACTCATTCATTCCTCTCAGAGCTAAGTGTCGGTGTCTCTATTGTCAATCTGTCTAGTTTTTGTCAGGCCTTTGCACACTTCTATCATCATTTTATCAGTAAATAAAAATAAAAAAAAACTCATGTGTGTCATTGTTTCCCAGTGCACAGGCCTGTAGAGTTCCTTGCAGGTGACTCCCTCTAGGAAGCAGCTGGCTCCATTCTGCCACTGCCTTCTCCTCTCTGTGAACCTGCAGCATCTGTATGGGGTCAGCATGTTGGAGGTCTGAGATGCACCATTTCCAAGGTTCTAAGTTCTGAAATCTCAATTCCTTCATTTTGTTTCTCAAGTAACAGAAAACCAGTGCACATATCATGCTAGTACTTGCATTTTAATCCTTTCTTTCTTTAATTTATTTATTTATTCATTCATTTATCTATCTATTTATTTATTTATTTTGTTTTTTTTGGGTCACACCCGGCGATGCTCAGGGGTTTCTCCTGGCTCTGCTCTCAGGAATTACTCGTTGTGGTGCTTGGGGGACCATATGGGATTCCGGGGATCGAACCCAGGCCAGCATGGGCCGGATGCGTGCAAGTCAAAGGCCCTACCTGCTGAACTATGGCTCCAGCCCCACATTTTAATCCTTTCAATATCTTTATGAACAATTCTATGTTTTAAATGTCTTTCCTGACTGGATAAATCTAGAAAAGCTGAAAATCCAGGAGGGTGCATGAGCTGGCGAAGGGGCTGTAACTATCCACTTCCTCTTGCTGCCACCACCATTGCTCCCGCTTGTACTTTGTGACAAGGCCACAGGGCAGCTGATGAGTGTCTGAGGTTTAATACCCCAAACTGAAGCCCAGGCCTCAGTGGCCTACAGATAGCCTTGTGATTCAGATGGAGAATTATTTTACTCTAAAAAAAATCTACTTGCTTGGTTCAATTCAGTTTCCCCTAAATGAGGGACTTAGGCCATCTTTCCCATCTTTTGTGCAGCAGCATCTTCTTTGTAATCCTGCCCTTTATCCATCCATACCATCACCAGAAACACGTAGAAACATCCATAGGTCAGAAACCATGGGCACCACAAGAAAACATGCTTCTCTCTTCTCTTTTGATGTGTGGGTGCACTCCAGCCTTACATGCTTCTGGGTGGGGTTATTTCGGGTCTGCTCTGTGTCTGGCTCTGAGACAGGAATAAAAGGATGTGTGAAGGATCCCTTCCCTCCTCCCTGCTGTGCTGCTGAAGAAACAGTATGTAATTGGCCTCTGGGTACCCAGCTCTGTCAGGTAGGAATTACTTACAATGTCAGCAGATAAACAATTTGATCAAGGCTGTGGTATAGTGCATTCAGAAGAGCACCTGCCTTACATGTAGTCATTCTGGTTTGATTCTCCACAGTCCATAAGGTTTCCCATTCTTCCAGGAGTGATCCCTGAGCACAGTGCATTAAGATCTGAGCAACTACGGGGGGCCAAAAATGCAAAATTAAATGAATAAATCAAAAGTAAAATTGAAAAGAAAAAGCAATTTGCTCAGCCAGTATCATTATTCAATCATATATGTACATATATGTTTCACTGTATCACTGTATCACTGTATTCCCGTTCATCATCGATTTGCTCGAGTGGGCCCCAGTAACATCTCCATATGTCCTGTCTCATGCTAGTAGAGCCCAAGGCATCTGCTTGCTCCAGGAACATAAAGAGCCTCAATCCATTCCGGAATGAGGTATATAATTGTTACTGGTATTTGGCATATATATCAAATACAACACGGGTAGCTTGCCAGGCTCTGCCGTGCAGGTAGCATACTCTTGTAGGCATCTCTAAGTCCAGCATTTATTGATGAACCGCGCGGCAAGCGGCCGCGTGAGCCAGGCGCTAATAGGCTGGTCTGCTGTATGGCTAATTAGAGGTTAGAAAGAAGAAATAAAGCAGGCTTGAAAGAGAGTTCAGAGGTTCTTGTGTTGCATGAGCAAGGGCCCCATTCGTCACCACACATCAACCATGACCACTGCCTGGTAGGGCAGCCTTGGTGTCTCCAGAACTGCTGGGCTTGAGCCTGGTCACCTGCCGCTGGCTGAGCATCACTGGGAGCAACCTCTGGTACCGCCTGCTCCCGAAATAAAGACTAATGAGAAACTTGGCACATTGAGGAACAGGTAAACCTAATCTGAAATCTGTTGTTAAGAAAAAAAAAGGTCTACTTATTAAAAGAAATGTGGTCTTTATTGCCACGTTCAGATAAGAACGGTAGTTTTCACTGTGTATATGGTTAACTACAATGAAAGTCAATTTTTACAGCTGTTCTAGGATAGAGTAAAAGCTAATTCATTGTTGTCATTCTATGGTATAATGTATTTCATTCTGATTGTGCGTGAAACTTGTAACAACTTTTTTTGATCAGTTGCATACACCCAAACCATTCCAGCATTTGTTGCAGTGTTTGTTATATGCCACCATATTTTTATTTAGGAAGGCATGGTGGTCAGCGCTACTACTACCAGAATCCCAGTTTTGTTTCTGGACTGAATGACTGAAATGCAGATACAGGTTCACTGGAAAATGTGACGGGTGATCTTTCAAGGGAGAGTAGGGAAAGGGAAGCTCAAAATTTTGGATGTGGATCAGAGCAATAGTTCAGCGGGTAGGGCATTTAGCTTGCACGTGGCTGACCCAGGTTCGAACCCTGGCATCTCATATGGTCCACTGAGCACCATCAGGATCAATTCCTGAGTGTAAAGCCAGGAGTAACCCATGAGCATTGCTGGGTGTGACCCAAAACTAAAAAATAAAATATGTAGACTCACTCTACATCCTCCTCACAAGATGCATTAAAGCCCTTTGAAACAAAAGCTAGTCTTCCACAGAATAGAGAGTTTGACAGCAGTTGTTTTTACTAGTAGTAGTTGGTTAAAGCCAATTGCAGTGATTGTAACAATTAGAAATCTCAGCAGAGACATAGAAAACAATAAATAAATTCTTGGTGCCTAGGGACCGGCCTCCCCAACTACCTAAGAGAACATTTTCTTAGGGGGTCTTTGTTTCCTTTAGACACTTCATCTAAGTAACATATGACTATGCTCAGTCCCCAGTACTAGTGATCCCCTGACACTGCTGGGTGTCCCATTACCTCCACTCCCCACCAAAAATAAATGAAGTAACAGTGACTTCAAAATAATAACCAATAGTGATTTTAGTTATAATTAAACTTAACCAAATTACTGTATTTAAGAATGTTTCCTTTGAGCATAATTAGACCACATATATGTTTACATCTGTATATATACATATGTATAAAAATATGGATGAATATGCCTTCATACAGGAGCACATTTCCCTTAAGAGCTTCAGCATCAGTGACTTGGTTGACAGCACCTAGGTATTCTAAATGCATCAGTGAAATGAGGTTTATAGCACACCACAAGGAGCAAAAGATTCAGTGTGACAAGGTTGAGAATAACCTGTGTGGCGAAAGTACCAGTGATGAGTTTCAAAATACTCTGCATTGACTGCATCAGTGTGACAAGGTTCAGAGCACCCCGCAGTATGGAAGGTATCAGTGTGCTGTTTCACAGAACCCCACAGTACTGAAGGTGTCAGTGTGACGAGGTACACAGCACCCTGCAGGTTCTGAAGAGGTTCAGAGCACCCCGTACTGAAGGCATCAGCATGATGAGGCTCAGAGCACCCCGTGGTAGTGCAGGCTTGTGATAAGATACAGAGCACCCCACAGTTACTGAGGTGTCAGTGTGACAGGTTGAGAGCAACGCACGTGTACCTAAGGCATCCGCGTGATTATATTTAGAGCACCCCACGGTCCTGAAAATGTCAGAATTCAGAGCATTCTGACATGGTACTGAAAGTGTCGGTATTCAGAGCATTCCCAGGTTAATGAAGGAGTCAGTGTGATGAGGTTCAGAGCACCCGCAGGGTACTGCAGACATCAGTATGACAAGGTTCAGAGCATTCCTCCGGTACTGAAGGTTTCAGCGTAATGAGGTTCACAGCACTCTCAGGGTATCAAAATGTGAGCATGACAAGGTTAGGAGCATCCTGCAGGTACTGAAGGAGTCAGACGAGGTTGAGTGCAATCTGCATGCACTGAAGGCGTCAGCATGAAGAGGTTCAGAGAACACTGCCAGTGCTGCAGGCATCAGTGTGAAGAGGTTCTGAGCACTCTCAGGGTACTGAAGCATCAGCATGAGGAGGGTCAGAGCTCCCGCCAGTACTGAAGGTCCCCACCACTGGGCATTTCCTGGAACTTCAAAAACTTCACTCTTGAATGGGTCACAGATGCACAGGGTGGCTGATTGGGGCAACGCAAATTTCAGCTAGATGCTGAACTTTCTCAAACTTAAAAAGTTTGATGCCCTTGCTAGATTTAAGTGCTAGTCCCCTACTTGTGTTTGGTCGAAACTTAACTATCCAGGGAAGGAGCCAATTTCCCCTTCTCTTCCTGGGCAGCTCTCCTCAGGCTGGAGCTGCAGCATCTGTGCATCTGGTCATTCTCCCTGGTTACTGATCAGTCCTGATATCTGGTTAGTTGTAGATGATGTCTGCGAGGCTCGCAGTCACGCCCAATGGGTCATTGGAGGTGTGGGGGATGACGGGAGGGGCCTCAATCCCCACTCCAAGCCCACCCAGCACACCCACAGCAACCCACATGTTTGCTGGCCCTAGAAGTGATAGTGATGCTGGCCAGGGACGGAGCCAGCTTCTCCTTCTCTTTGTGCCCTGGACAGCTCTCGCAGGCAGGAGCTGCAACAGCTGTGCATCTGGTCATTTTCCGGGTCACTGATCAGTCCTGGTACCTGGTTGCTTGTAGATGATGTCTACAAGGCGTGTGGTCATGCCCACTGGGTTGTTGGAGGTGGGGGGACTAGGGGAGGGGCCTCAATACCCTGCTCCAAGCCAGGCTGGTGTGCCCACAGCAATGCTCCTGTTTGCTGGCCCTAGAAGCAATAATGGCGATGGCCAGGGACAGGGCCAGCTTCCCCCTCGCTGCTTCACGGGCTGCTCCATAGGCAGGAGCTGTAGCAGCTGTGCATCTGCTCATTGCTGGTCTGAGAAGCAATGATGAACCTGGCCAGGGAAGGAACCAGTTTCCCCCTCTCTTTGCTTCCTGGCAGCTCTCTGCAGGCAGGACTTGTAGCAGAGGTGTGTCGGTCATACTCTTGGTGATACTGATCCGTTCTTGAACTTCATCTGCTGGAGATACTGTCCCACTTACCTGAGATTTGCCGATCTATGAAGCTCTGATAGATTGGACTGGGACCAGAGATCATTTACCCGCTGGATGTTTCATGGCACCGGAAGAGCTGTGGAGTTTCTGTTTCTTGGTTTCTTTGGAAATTTACTCATGAGTTCTGGTTCATGGCTAGTTCTGATCAGTTGGTGCTGAGCAATTCATTACAATTGAATTGTAGACCACAGGTCTCCAAACGTATCGAGATGACATCACTGGATTCTAGAGATCTTTGTAGTGCACTCGCAGATTGTTCTGCAAGAGGCTGATGTAGCTGAACTTGTCCTTAGGCCTTTAGGACCAGAGCAGGACATCTGCTGTTTCACCAGCACTGTTTGGGGCACCTCACCCACCGCTGCTGCTCCCTGTGGATCAATTGGATTTAAACAGCCCCTCTCCTGTAGCTGCCACCTGCTGCCAGGGACAGGACATCTCGCTAGGTGTGGCAGGGTCCCGCTGCCAGTCTTGGGGGCTCGGGGGTGGCAGTGAAGTTAAGGAGACTGGGCTTGGTGGGAGTTGGTAGGTGGAGTGGCACGGCGGATGCCTCACCCCTCATGCCCCCTTGTGCCCAGGGAGCTGCTGCTACTGTCTCTGCCCATTGGGCTAGTGGGCAAAGGATCTGAGCTGACTATTTCCAGCGGGGCAGGGCAACTCCAGACACAGGGACCACAGCCGCCTGTGCTGGGGTGGTGGCGGCCTGACATCCGGCTCTGCGCAGACAGGAGTTGGGGCATCCTCCCTCACAGTGCACTCCGGGTGCACCAACCAGTCCAGGGAGAAGAAAGAGAAGAGGAAAACAACAACAAAAAAATTTATAAAAGATATTTCATTCAGTCCGGGAGTTCAAGGTGACAGACAGTTTCTCTGCGTACACAGAGCATGGAGGGAAAAGAAAAGTCTCTCACCATGTGCAATGCCTGGACGGTGGAATATCTGACAGCTGAAAGCGTCTCCACCATTAATGGACATCTCTCCCTCTCTCTCTCTCTCTCTCTCTCTCTCTCTCTCTCTCTCTCTCTCTGGCTGTTTGGCTATGGGGTGACTGGCTGTGTGCATTTAATTTTGGGGGGGCATGACACCTGGCAATGTTCAGGGTTTTCTCCTGGCTCTGCACTCAGGAATTACTCCTGGCCATGCTCGGGGGACCATAGGGGATGCCGGAGATCGAACCCGGGCTGGCACCAGCCGACGGCTTGCAAGGCAAACGCCCTACCCGCTGGGCTACTGCTCCAGCTCTGGCTGTGTGCATTTAAAGGTGGTCTCACTGCACCAGGGTATTCACAGGGTATTTGCATTTATTCACTCAGAAAGTTTCTGTCTTTGTCTGCTTTTCAGGGCTCTGGGCCCATTTTACTTCTGCCTACCCCTGTTCTTGTGGCTGCACGGTCGCCATCTTGCATCCCTCCTCACTCTAGATTTTTATCCACTATTATATGACCTGAGTCACAATCTCACTCTTCAAATCTCACCACCAAAACTTTCAATTGGGAACGTACTGGGATTTTATACTTTAATCTTTAGTCTTTGTTGCCTGTGCCAGGTCCTTGCTGTTCTGTGCATTGTGGCTAATGTCAACAGAAAATGCAGCAGGTTTTGGGTTTCTAGGCCAACCCTATAACAGGCCTGTCCTAGATCTGTCTCCCTATTGCAGGTTTCCTTCGAGTCATTTTGAATCCTGAAGGGCAGCTCCCACTGAGTTGGATAGGCACTCTTGGAGGTATTTCTCCATTTACTGCTAAAGTTCAGAACTGACTGGAATATCTTTGGAAAGAACAGAGGACACCAAGTTGTCATCAGAAGGTTTGGAATTAGAGACACAAAAACTTTCATGGGAAGAGGTGGAAAACTAGTACAGTGGGTAGGCATCCCTCCCTCCTCTTCCTCCCTCCTCCCTTCCTCCCTCCCTTCCTCCCTCCCTTCCTCCCTCCCTCCTTCCTCCTTCTCTCCCTCCTTCCTTCCTCCCTTCTTAATTTCCTCCCTTCCTTCCCCCTTCCTTACTTCCTCCCTCCCTTACTTCCTCCCTCCCTCCCTTCCTTCCTTCATTCCTCCCTCCCTTCCTCCCTCTCTCCCTTCCTTCCTTCCTCCCTTCCTCCCTCCCTCCCGCCCTTTCTCTCTCCCTCCCTCCCTTAGTTCCTCTCTTCTCCCTTCCTCCCTCTCTCCCTCCTCCCTCCCTCCTGCCTCCTGCCTCCCTTCCTCCCTCCCTCTTCCATCCCTCCTCCCTCTCTCCTCCCTAACCCCTCCCCATCCACCTCCCCACCTCTCCACCTCCACTTCCCACCTTCACCCCCTCACCCCTTCACCCCTTTACCCCCCTTCACCCCTTCATGCCCTTTTTCACCCCTTCATCGCATTCACCCCCTTCATCTCCCTCCCTCCCTTCCTTCCTTCTTCCTTCCTTCTTCCTTCCTTCCTTCCTTCTTTCTCTTCTTTCTTTCTTTCTTTCATGTGTCTGACCCAGGTTCAATCTCCAGCAGATCCTTCAAGCACAGACTGGGGAAATTCCTGAGGGCAAAGCAAGCAGTAAGCTCTGAACATTGCCAGGTGTGAACCAAAAAGCAAAAATTAATAAATATTTTTAAAAAAATAATACTCCCATGGGGCTTTTCTGATGCAGGAGGTAAAATCCACCCAACATTCTAATTGATTTTAACCAAACACCATTCTGGCTACAAACTCTCAAACTGATTGAGGGGTTGTGGTTTATTGTTATGTTTTTCCTTTTTTGAAGATTAAGCATCTTTTGGTGATGAAGATAAAACATCTCCAATCTGGGGTGCAGAAGATGTTGGTACCTTTTGGAGAGAAGATGGGACTGAATCTGAACTAAAGTCCCATCGATTGTGCGATTGAATTAACAGAAGGCATAGGAATACTTCCTGGGAAAGCACTGGGGATATATTTGTATGTATTTGCTTGGAAAGGTCCCCACAAAAGACACTGACTATGAGAGAGGGAGAATTGAAGTCTGAAGAGTACTTGGAGATCCAGGCAGTAGACACTAATGATTCACAGTAAAGACAAAAGAACTGCTTATATTCCCTGAATCCTTTGTGTCCTATGTCCTTTGTCTCACACTTGAGAGCTGCAACTGGGGTGTAGAAGTTGGTATATTTGGGAGAGAGGGCTTGGTCTGACTCTGAACTGTAGGCTGGGGCTGGCATAGATTTAGGTTAGGAAAAATGTGGAGATCAAATCAGTAGAGGGGACAGAAGTGGTGCCAGTGTAAGCACTGTGCATAGCTCTGAAGTCCCCCACCCCATCTCTTCACCAGGTGCGTTTGCATGGCAGCAGGTACTCTA
The DNA here is from genome assembly GCA_021461705.1 of Cryptotis parvus. NCBI lineage: Eukaryota > Metazoa > Chordata > Mammalia > Eulipotyphla > Soricidae > Cryptotis > Cryptotis parvus. Next base: position 50,723 of record JAJIBD010021726.1, read on the forward strand.
AGAGGCACTCAATTCCAGGTCACGGGGCTGGAACTTTGAGAAGGGGACCAAGCCACACCCAGCTTCTTCGGATCCTTCCCTGGACTACTTCCGCCCCAACCTCTGAAGCCCCCTACCCCATCTCTTCACCAGGTGCGTTTGCTCGGCGGGCACTCCCCGCGGCACTCTTCTTTCCAGGTTACCGGGCTGGAACTTTGAGAAGGGGACCAAGCCACACCCAGCTTCTTCAGATCTTTACTTCCATCCCGACCCCCTGACTCCGGAACTAACCACCAACAACCCAAAATTGAAAATCGCGGGAACGCGCTAGCATCCGCGCAAAGTAATATCTATCCGCCTGAGATACCAAGGAGCATTTGCCCCTACATTGCTTGCTATCCATCCCAAACTGCAAAGTAATTCAGGCACCTACTATCCTTACTGACTAGTCTCCCAGAACACACATTTTCTACCTACGATAGTCATTATGGTAAAGCAACGCAGAATTCCTTCAAGCTCCATGATTGAAGTCACTAATGCAGATGAGTCAAGCAATAACAATGAGCTATATAACCTCTCTGAAAAGGAATTTCTGAAGGAACTGTTAAAATACACAAGGAACTCAAAGAAACAAAGGAATACAAAGTCAATAAAATACAAGAGGACATGAGAGCAGAATTGAGTAAATTTCAGACCAAAATACAAGCAGAAGTGACAAATATTAAAAATGAGTTAAGTGAACTGAAAAACACAGGGGAAGGCCTCCAAAGAAGAGTAACAGCTACTCAAGAAAGAATTAGTGATCTAGAAGACAAGTTTCAGAGATTCTCTAGACAACAGCAGAAGATGGAAAAAAGACTCACAATCAATGAACAGACTACCAGAGAAAATCGGATGAAGCCAAAAGGAACAACATTCGCGTCATTGGGGTCCCAGAAGGGCATGAAGAAAACCCTGATGAAGAAGAAACTGTTAAAGCCATGATTGCTCAGAAGTTCCCCGAACTGAAGAACATATGCTCCCAGGTACAGGAGGCTCGTAGGATACCAGCTAAAAGAAACCCCAATAAGAATACTCCAAGACACATCCTTATTAAAATGACATAAACGATAGACAGAAATAGAATATTGAAAGCAGCAAGATCAAAGAAGGAAATCACATACAAAGGAGTATCCCTAAGATTTACAGCAGACTTCTCAGATGAAACACTCCAAGCCTGAAAACAATGGTGGAATATTGTGAAAAGACTCAGTGAACTGCAGGCCTCACCAAGAATTCTTTACCCAGCTTGACTTACTTTCAGATGTGAAGGAAAGATACACAACTTCATGGATAAACAACTCAGGAAATTCATAGACTCAAAACCAACTTTAAAAGAAGGATTGAAGGATATATTGCAAAATAAGACAACCCAAAACCACAACAAGTTTAAACAGAAAGATGGCACAAAACCCAATGACAATATTCTCTCTCAACGTCAACTGTCTAAATGCACCAATTAAGAGACACAGAGTGGCAAAATGGATTAAAAGACTGAATCCAACATTCTGCTGCTTACAAGAAACACATGTGAATAATCAGAGCAAACACAGACTCAAAGTCAAAGGCTGGAAGATCATTCTCCACACAAACAACTCCTCCAGAAAGGCTGGAGTGGCCATACTCGTATCTGACAATATACACTTCAAGCTGAAAAAGGTTAAAAGGGACAATGAAGGTAAGTTCTTAATAATTAAGAGGTATGTATACCAGGACGAAATCACACTACTAAACATATATGCACCAAATGAGGGGCCAGCAAAATACTTAAAACGACTATTAATAGATGTCAAAGAAGACATTAACAGTAGAACAATAATAGTTGGAGACTTCAACACTGCATTATCAACTATGGATAGATGGAAGAGACTGAAACTCACCAGGGAAGTACTGGACCTGAAGGAAGAAATGAAGAAAGAGAGCTGGTTGATATTGGTTGATATATGCAGCACTTTTCTTTTTATTTTTATATTTTATTAAACATTTGAATGTCAACTGTTGTTTCACATACTTGAGTCTTTTTTTTAGTATTTTATTATACAACAATGAGATATACAATTAAAAAGTTCATATTTGGGTTTTGGTCATACAGGGTTCCAGTACCTATCCCTCCACCAGTGCCCGTCTCCCACCACCAACATCCCCGGTTCCCTCCCCACTCCCCCAGCCTGCTTCCATGACTGGTTCTTTATTTCTTTCCCTTTCTCTCTTTTCCTTCCCATCCAGACTATGGATTACAGAACATACATTAAAGGGTTGTCATGTGTATCTTTTTGCCTGTATTTAATGCTCAGTTCTAGGTTGGTATTAGTCACTATCATTATCTTCCCGTTGATCATCTATTTGCTAGAGCAGGCACCAGTAATATCTCCATATGTCCTGTCTCATGCTAGTAGAACCCAAAGGTATCCGCTTGCTCCAGGAACATAAAGAGCCTCAAACCATTATATTAGGTCATGGGAATGACCTAATATAAATGTTACTGTTATTTGGCATATCAAATATGGCACGAGCAGCTTGCCAGGCTTGCCGTGCGGGTGGCATACTCTTGTAGTCACCTCTAAATAAAGCAATTATTGATGAACTGCGCTGCCGCTAGCGGCCCCACAAGCAGGGCTGTGATAGTCTGGTCTGCTGGGTGGAGTTGTGACGAGAGGGAAGTCTGGATGTGGAAAATGGCAGGCCCCAAGGAGTATGGGGGGGCCTTGTCTGGCTTGTTGTGAGGCTCTGCTGGGGTTGCAGGCCAGGGCTAGAACCCACCATGCCTCCTGGGTGCCTCATGAGCGGCTGGGCACAAGGAGAGCAAGTAGCAGCTCTGCCACAAGTCAGAGAGTCTCTGGTTCAGCATACCTGGGCCGGATTGAAAAAAAAAATGCTGCAGGGTGGGTGTCGATGATCCAGGCTGTGATAGACTGGTCTGCTGGGTTTAGTTGTGACGAGAAAGAAGTCCAGATGTGGAAAACGGCGGCCTCCATGGAGTCGAGGGGGTCGTCTGGCTTGTTGTGAGGCTCTGCTGGGGTGGCAGGCCAGGGCTAGAACCCGCCATGCCTCCCAGGTGATCCGAGCGCCTCATGAGTGGCTGGGCACAGGGGGAGCAAGTAGCAGCTCTGCCCCATGTCTGAGAGTCTCTGGTTCAGCATACTTGGGCTGGATTGAAAAAAAAATGCTGCAGGGTGGGTGTCGATGATCCAGGCTGTGATAGACTGGTCTGCTGGGTGGAGTTGTGACGAGAAAGAAGTCCAGATGTGGAAAATGGCGGCCTCCATGGAGTCGAGGGGTCGTCTGGCTTGTTGTGAGGCTCTGCTGGGGTGGCAGGCCAGGGCTAGAACCCGCCATGCCTCCCAGGTGCCTCCGCCTCATGAGTGGCTGGGCACAGGGGCGTGCCTCTGCCCCGAGTTGGTGTTGAAAGCTGCAGGGGGGTGCGATGATCGGACTGTGGTTGAGTCATGCGGCTGGGCACAGGGAGAGCAAGTAGCAGACTCTCAGACATGGGGAAGAGCTGCTACTTGCTCTTTCTGTGCCCAGCCGCTCATGAGGCGCCCGGGAGGCATGGTGGTTCTAGCCCTGGCCTGCCACCCCAGCAGAGCTCGACAAGCCAGACGACCCCACTCCATGGGCCCGTTTTCACATCCGACTTTTTTACAACTCCACCCAGCAGACCAGTCTATCACAGCCGGGATCATCAATACCCACCCTGCAGCAGTTTTTTTCAATCCAGCCCAGGTGTGCTGAACCAGAGACTCTCAGACTTGGGGCAGAGCTGCTACTTGCTCTCCTTGTGCCCAGCCACTCATGAGGCACCCCGGAGGCATGGCGGGTTCTAGCCCTGTCCTGCCACCCCAGCAGAGCCTCACAACAAGCCAGACAACCCCCTACTCCATGGGGGCTGCCATTTTCCACATCCGGACTTCCCTCTCATCACAACCCACCCAGCAGACCAAACTATCACAGCCCAGATCATCGACACCCACCCTGCGGCAGTTTTTTTTCAATCCGGCCAAGGTATCCTGAACCAGAGACTCTCAGACATGGGGCAGAGCTGCTACTTGCTCTCCCTGTGCCCAGCCACTCATGAGGTGCCCGGGGGGCATGGCAGGTTCTAGCCCTGGCTTGCCACCCCAGCAGAGCCTCACAACAAGCCAGAGGACCCCCCCCCAACTCCATGGCGGCTGCCGTTTTCCACATCCAGACTTCTTTCTCATCACAACTCCACCCAGCAGACCAGTCTATCACAGTCTGGGTCATTGACACCCACCCTGCAGCAGTTTTTTTTAATCCGGCCTAGGTATGCTGAACCAGAGACTCTCAGACTTGGGGCAGAGCTGCTACTTGCTCTCCTTGTGCGCAGCCGCTCATGAGGCGCCCGGGAGGCATGGCAGGTTCTAGCCCTGGCCTGCAACCCCAGCAGAGCCTCACAACAAGCCAGACAACCCCCTACTCTATGGGGGCCACCATTTTCCACATCTGGACTTCCCTCTCGTCACAACTCCACCCAGCATACCAGACTATCACAGCCTGGATCATCAACACCCACCCTGCAGCAGTTTTTTTTTTTCAATCCGGCCCAGGTATTCTGAACTAGAGACTCTCAGGTGATCAAGACTTTAAGATGGTTGTTGTACATATTATGATACCAATATCCAAGGTCAAGTGAAAACATGTATCAGGAGGTCTTGTCAAAGGTGGAAATTATCACAAACGTGTGGAAGTCAGAGACTAGGTAAGACAGAAAATGGAACAGTGTGCTAACAATTATCAAAATTGTTAATAATTTTCATAAAATTGTAGACTTGTTGGTATTAGTACTTTTGATAATTGTTAGCACACTGTTCCATATTCTGTCTTACCTAGCCTCTGACTTTCACACGTTTGTGATAATTTCCACCTTTGACAAGACCTCCTGATACATGTTTTCACTTGACTTTGGATATTGGTATCCTAATATGTACAACAACCATCCTAAAGTCTTTATAACCTGCTGAAGCATCACAGAGTATGTCATGGTGCTCACCTCTGATTTTGCTTTTTTTATGTATTTTATTATGCCACTGTTTCTGTGTATGGTTAACTTCCATTTTCAGTGCATCATGGTCTGAAAAGACAGCTGACACAATTTCAATCTTTTTTATTTTATTGAAGTATGCTTTGTGACTCAGTATGTGGTCTATCTTGGAGAATGTTCCATGTGCACTAGAGAAAATGTCTATTCAGCTTTTTTGGCATGCAAAGCCCTGTATATATTCACTAGCTCTCTTTCTTCCATTTCTTCCTTTAGGGCCACCAATATTTCCTTGGTGAGTTTCAGTCTTGTTGATCTATCCATAGTTGATAGAGCAGTGTTGAAGTCTCCAACTATTATTGTGTTACTGTTAATGTCTCTTTGAGGTCTCTTAGCAGTTTTTTTATGTATTTTGCTGGCCCCTCGTTGGGTGCATATATGTTTAGTAGTGTAATTTCTTCCTGGTGTACATACCCCTTAATTAATAAGAAATGGCCTTTGTTGTCCCTTCTAACCTTTTTCAGCCTGAAGTCTATATTATCTGATACTTTTATGGCCACACCAGCCTTTTTGGAGGAGTTGTTTGCGTGGAGAATGATCTTCCAACCTTTGACTTTGAGTCTGTGTTTGTTCTGATTATTCAGATGTGTTTCTTGTAGACAGCAGAATGTTGGGTTCAATTTTTTAATCCATTTTGTCACTCTGTGTCTCTTAATTGGTGCATTTAAACCATTGACATTGAGAGAGATTATTGTCATCGGATTTTGTGCCATCTTTCTGTTTGTGCTTGTTGTGCTTTTTGGGTTTGGTCATATTAAAGTAGACCCTTCAGTCCTTCTTTTAAAGCTGGTTTTGAGTCCATGAAGTTCTTGAGTTGTTGCTTATCCATGAAGTTGTGTATCTTTCCTTCATATCTGAACGTGAGTCTTGATGGGTAAAGAATTCTTGGTGAGGCCTGCAGTTCGTTGAGCCTTTTCACAATATCCCACCATTGTTTTTGGGCTCGGAGTGTTTCATCAGAGAAGTCTACTCTAAATCTTAGTGATGTTCCTTTGTATGTGATTTCCTTCTTTGCTCTTGCTGCTTTCAGTACTCTATCTCTATCTATAGTTTTTGTCATTCTAATTAAGATGTGTCTTGGAGTATTCTTGTTGGGGTTTCTTTTAGCTGGTATCCTATGGGCCTCCTGGATATTGAGGCAAGCGTTCTTTAGTTCCGGGAACTTCTCAGCAATGATGGCTTTGACAGTTTCTTCTTCATCAGGGTTTTTTTTTTTTTTTTTGCCCTTCGGTACCCCAATGATCCGTATGTTGTTTCTTCTGGCTTCATCCCGATTATCTCTTGTTGTCTGTTCGGTAATTGTGAGTCTTTTTTCTATCTTCTGGTGTTGTGTAGAGAATCTTTGGAACTCATCTTCGAGATTACTAATTCTTTCTTCAGTAGCTATTATTCTGCTATGGTGGTCTTCCACTGTGTTTTTCATTTCATTTACCTCATTTTTAATATCTGTCATTTCCCTTTGCATTTTCCTCATTTCTTCTCTCATGTCCTCTTGTATTTTATTGATTTTGCGTTCCATTGCTTCTTTGAGTTCCTTATGCATCCTTAACAATTCTTTCTGAAAGTCCTTATCAGAGAGGTTATACAACTCATCGGTATTGCTTGACTCATCTGGACCAGTGACTTCACTCACAGAGCTTGATGGAATTTTGCGTTGCTTTACCATTATGACTATTGTAGGTTGCAAATGTGAGTTCTTGGGTGACTAGATAGTACAGTTAGTAGGTGTCTGGACTGTTTGCAGAGTTTGGGTGGGTGGCAAGGAGTGTAGGAACAAAGGTTCACTGGTACTTCATGCAAGAGTAAGTAGATCGCGAGGACGCAGTAGTGTCTGAGCGGTTTTGAGTTTTGGGATGTGGGTATAGGATTCTGGCCTGTTCCCTGGGACTGATTGGGTCCACGGAGACGCAAGGATCTCACACATACCTGTGGGGGAGGTTTCAGACGTTCCCAGAAGATTTCATCTTTTTAAGTAGCTGGATAGTAGTTCATGCAACACACACATGCATACACACACATACATACACAACTTCTTTTTCCAATCAATCACTGATGGACACTTAGGTTATTTCCATATTTTGGCTGTTGTAATCAGGGCTACGATGAATAGAGATGAGCATTTATTTTTCTCTGTCCATTTTCTTTCTATTTGGACCATACTCAAAAGTGCTCAGAGGCTACTTCAAGCATAGTGCTTGAATTACTCTCTGTATAGTTAGTAATTAAGGACATGTGCCCATTTCTTTTTATCCTCAGGATTATTTTCACTATGCAAGTTTATTTTTGTGGTTTCACATAAATTTCAGTAATTTTTATTATATTTCTGTGAAAAATGCCATTGACGTTTAGATAGATTTTTACTGAATCTATATATTACTTTGAGTAAGATAACATTTTATCAATACCCATTTTTGTATTCATAGCATAGCATGAAAATTTTTTCTGTCTTCATGATTTGTTCTACTTATCTTTAAAATGTCTTGTTGATGAGGAAAGTATTGTTAAGCTGTTCACATATCAGTTTAACACCAGACAAGGAGCTGCCAAGGGGCACCTGAGTCTGGGTCACATGATGTAATGTTCTTGAGAGAGTCATCATCTGACTTTGGAACCTTGATAATGTGGAAATGTACTCCAAACATGCTCATGTCCTTAAAATGGCCTCCTCTTCCCTTTGAATATAATAGAATTGAGAATTTCTGCTCTGTATTCTCCTGTTTGCTCCTATCAATGCATCAGATATTCTATAAAACACAACCCTCACATTTGTTTGGGGCCCAGTCTTTCAAGCATGTGCTCTGCTGGGTTCACCAGCATAATAAACCTGGGTTGGAACAACTCTCAGAGTGTGCTCTTTGCTGTATTACTGACTCATGTGAGAATATCAGCAACATTATCATTCTCATTGCACAAATATTTTTCATTGTTAGACTTATTCCAACGTATTAAATTTGATGCAGTTGTAACTGAGGTTGTTCTCCTGACTTTTATTTTGTTGATTGATAAAAATAAAAAAAATCTTTAGGGGCCAAAGTGATAGTACAGTGATTAGGGCTCTTGCCTTGTTCATGAGTTTAATCTCCAGCAAGATATTTAAGTATAGGAATTGCACATATTTTCTATCTTTCATAAAAACAGAACATTGGGGCTGAAGAGACAGCTCTAAAGACTAAAGGCGTGATTTTCCTGCAGGTGTTCTGAGTTTGTCCCTTGAGCACCACAGGGAGCAACCCCTGAACATAGAGCACTGGTAGAGTGGCCCAACAATAAACAAAAAATGTGTGAAAGGTCTAGTGTCACAGTAACATGTACAAAAAAGATGCAATATCTGAGCTGAGCTCTATAGGCATGAACAAGAGAAGGTACTGACTGAAAAATGATGTCCCTATGGTGACAGGTGGAGCATGCTAGCCACAGTTAGGAAGAAGTGCTCCAGTCCACTCTGCCCTGCCAGGATCAAGGCAGTGCTATTGGTTCCACACTTGGAAAGAAATGTTAGTAAACAGGTTTATTGAGACACTCAATTAATGGCTTTAAGGGTCTGAAGAAAGAGTACAGAGTGTAGGGCAGTGGTCTTACATGCAGCCAGCTCAGGTTTGATTCCTAGTAAAACATACAGTACTTGGAATACTTTTAGGAGTTACCCCTGAGAACAGAACCAGAATAACATATGAGCACTTCTGGATGTTGTCTGGAAGCAAATAACACACACACACACACACACACACACACACACACACGGCTTTGAAACTTGGGTTTGACATGGAAAAACAAGGATATTTTCCTGGTAAAGAGAATATTTAAGGGTTTCCTGTCATTTATTTGTTTCTACACAAATCCAGCAAGTGGTTCACCGGAGGTCTTTCACAGTACTAATTTTTCTAATGATGTAACCCACCTGAGCAAAGTGGCCTATGTACCTACCCATCACTATCATGGTGTCCTGCCACACCCACATGCCAAGCTAGTGGGCTCCATCAATTAGCAATTGTTATTAAATCCAGACGTAACTAGCAACAAAAGAATGAGATATTCATGTTTAATTCCTGAAGACAGACTATGACATTTCTCACAGATATATATAGAAATAAATCTCCCAAATTCAGAAGAGCAGTTGTGTCATCCAAATAATTTTTCAGTACCAAATAATTTTTCATTTGTACTACCGAGTACAAATGCACTGGTCCCATGGAGTCTATCATGCTGAGTGAAATTAGTCAGAAGGAAAAGGACAGATATAGAATGACTGCATTCATTAATAGGATATAAATAGATACCAGTGTTTTACTAAATATGGGAAATGGTAATGGCAGATTAAAACTCACCACTGAATATACACAAAGAGACTTAAGTGATAAACTCTAAATATCTGCAGGGCTAGCCACAATGTGTAAAATAAGAGGGAGAGAGATGCAGAGACAGAGAGAGATAGAGAGAGAAAGAGAGGAAACTGGGGTACCTGCTATTAAGGCGGCCTGGGGGGCGGGAGGGGGAGGGGTACATTGGTGGTGGAAATGGGGCACTGGTGGAGGGATGGGTGCTGGAATACTGTATTACCAAGAACCAATTATGAACACCTTTGTAATTGTATGTTTCACGGTGGTATAATAAAAAAATTAAAAAAAAAAACAAATGCACTGGTCCCCACACATAGATACTCATTATCTTAATGAGTGGTTTTATGGACTACTACAACAATGCATGTTGTGTAGTGATGCTCCTGCTAGCTTTAAGTGCTAAAAACTAGATATCTTATGATTGTATAGCCATTCAAATGGATTCATGCCAGTAAGCTGTATGCTTTCAACATAGCTCCAAGGGTTCACTCACATGTGTGGGGGAGGGGCCACGCTGGCCTAACTTAGAGCAGAGATTTGGGCTCCTCCTCCCATTCCTCCACCTCCATGCCAGCAACCCCGGAAGATAGACACTCCAGACCCACTGCTCCGTCGGCAACCCCAGAAGAGAGACAATCCAGACCCACAGCTCTGTTGACAACCCCGGAAGAGAGACACTGCAGACCCACAGCTCCATCAGAGTGGCTGCGCAACAGTCTTAGATAGTATTGGATGTTAGGATCAGGTCATCCCCAGGATCTTTCACATTTATACACTCTATACAGTTCTAGGCAGGTTCTAGCTGTGTCCCATTATTCCAGTGAGCTTAGCAAGAAGCCAGAGGAAACCCATACCATGAGGTCAGTTGTTCTCAACATCCAGACTACACAGCTCCTCAGAACTCCACCCAACAGAAAAGCTGATCTTTCCCCATTGAGTTTCATCAGTAAGTGCTCGAGATGAAAGCCTTCTACTGAGAGTATAACACCTACATGGCAAACTGGCAAGCTACCCCTGTTTTATTTGATATGCCAAAACCCTGTAACAGTTAAGGACCTCATTCCCATGACTTGAAGGAATGGTTTGAGGCTCTTCCTGTTCCTGGAGCAAGCAGATGCCCTTGGGCTACACTTGCTCATGACAGGACATATGGAGATGTTACTGGTGCCCGCTCAAGCAAATCAGTGAACAACGGGAAGACAAGTGACAAGTGACAAGCAACAAGCTGTATGCTTCCAGTGCTTAAAGGGTACATTTGGAACTGAAGAGATAGTATAGTGGGTAAGGTACTTGTTTTGTATGCAGCTGACACATTTTGATTCCCAGCATTATATGCGGTCCTTGAGCACTGCCACTGGGGACTCCTGAGCACAGAGCACAATAATAGCCCTGAGAAGCACCAGATATGTATACAAAAAGAGAGAGAGGGGAAGGAGCGATAATCCAGTTGATAGGGCGATAGTCTTGGTTGTGGCCGACCCAGGTTTGTTCCCCGGCATCCCATATGGTCCCCTGAGCACCGCCAGGAGTAATTCCTGAGTGCAGAGCCAGGAGTAATCCCTGAGCATTGCCAGGTGTGACCCAAAAAGCAAATAAATAAATAAATAAATAAAGAGAGAGAGAGAGAAAGAGAAAGAAAATTAATGTCATGTGTGTTTTACCACAACAGAGAAAATAAATTTTAATGCCAAGGTATAGTAGAAATAGTATTGATTTTTTTAGTCAGTCAGAGAAGAATGTAAATTCACACCAGGGTGATGACTGCTTCTGTGACCTCAAGCAAGTTGCCAACCCTCTTTCAATCCTAACTTTATTTCTGCAGAAATTGCATAAAAATGCCCCTCATTGACTAAGATAAGGAGTTAGAGATCAAAAACAGATATGATGCATATCTGTTTTTGATCCCATAGAAAGAACCCATAGTAGCTGAAGTTGCTCATGCAAGGACCAGTGGAGAGATGCTCCAGTAAGAAGCACCAGAATTTGGGAGTAAGGAAAATTATCTGTCTTAGAGTGGTTAAAGTGGAAGAGGAACTGTCACACAGACTTGCTCTGCAGAACAGTCCTGAAAACCACAATAATGGAGAAACAAAAACCAGAACCAAGGCTTCATAAACCAAAGGTTTATTCCCCAAGATGGAGGCTCCTGGTCTATCTCTAGGCTCACAGGGTCACAGCAGATAAACATTGTACAGTTGGGCTTTCCAATGGTGCTCATGCCTTGGGACTACCAGGCCCTGCTTTCCTACTTACCTTTCTTGGCTTTCTTCTCTCTGGATCAGCTTGAAGCAAGTGAATGTCTTCTTGATTCACCTTATGACCTGCCATCACTGAAATAATAAAAGTCACTAGAGTCTAATTTGTATGAGCTAGAAGTCTAATTTGTATGAGCTAGAACTGCGTGTTCCCCCTTTAATCCATGGATAAAGTGGAAATGTACCCTCTCTTCCCAGATTACTTTGATGAGTTACAGAAAATTGCTCTAAAATGAGGAAGACACTCTGTTGCTAGGAAGCCAGAGCCTCTAACAGGTTAATAACATGCTCTGGTCCCTGAAAACATAATGGAGGAGAAGAGGAAAGAAGTCAGTTCCTAATACATTTCCTACCATGAAGGGACATAGGAACACTGAACAGCTTAGTTTTCTCAACTGAGATGTTTAGTTCTCAGAACCACTTTTCCACTGTAGTACTATACTACTCTAGCACTTGAGTTTTGTGTCTTTGTTTATATGTGTTTGCAACAATATTTACAAATCTATTCATGATAGAGTTTCATGCATGAAACATTCCCATTTCACACTTTCCACCCCCTCCAATGTTTAGTTTTAATATTTTTTCCAAGATTTTCCTCCAGCTTCCTCTTTGCCAATTCCCACAGATTTGTATAACCTTCCTTTCTTCCTTCCTCCCATCATCTCGCCCTTCTTTCCTTTCTTTATTTCTTTCTTGGTGGGATTTAAGTGAAGAAAGAGGAAGATAAGGTGATGGGATGAAGAGAGAAGTTAACTTGTATTAATAGCTTAAATTACTCTTTCCTGTATTTGATTTCTGAGTCTATCCTCTGGCATTGTGATAAGAACATCTGTTGTTCTGGCTTGCTTCTCAGGCCCGTGTTCTTCCTTAAACACAAATTAACCTCCTTGTCACTAGGTATCTTCACCTGCTTTTCCCACTCTAGAGAAGTCTGTGTTCTCTCTTAAACATGTACTTCCTCTCTTTCTCTCCCCTTACATCATTCTAATTAAGTTTAATAATAAAATATGTTTTGCTTCACTGAAAAAGGAAAAGAATGTTCAGTCTTCTGCTGATTTTTCAAATAACTGTCCATGAAATAATTGAATTGTGACCCAGACCAGAGGTATTTGGTCCAGTACAAATGGGACAATAAATAATTTTTCTGCTGTGTCATCTCTGGCACCATTTAAAAAAAATTTAATCACAGTGTTAAAGGTTCCAGTGTTCACAAAGGTTCCAGTGTTCACAGTTTCCCTCTTGCCCACAAATTTGCCTGTGTAAAAGGCATTTTGTTCTTTTTTCTCATTCTTGGCTTATGGCTTTCTTACAATGCGGTTACTGATAGGGCATTGTGCATATCACTTTACCTCCTTTCAGCACCCAGTCTCCATCTAGAGTCACTAACACCCTCTCTCATTGTCATAGTGGTCCCTACCCAGACCTGTCTCCCCAGACCCACACTGGAAATCTAAGGACTAGTTCTCATGCACTTGGTTCTATTGTCTTTGGGCATTAATTATTCGCCTATGATGTGTCCTTGTAACCCAAATATGAATGAGATCATTCTGTGTCTGTCCCTCCCCCTCTATTTCACTCAACAAGAGTATTCTTTTCAGGCTCGATTGTTGGATAAATTCAAGGGGAGTGAGGGTACCAAATGGGCTGAAGAAGACCAAAGAAAGGAAGAAAATTAGTGGGGTGTTAGCTTCATGCCTTACATTCTTTTTCCTTGGAGATGGTTATATCCTAATAAAAAGCCAGCTGGGGTAAGCATTGTCATATCTTCTGAGCAGAACAAAGTAAAGTGACTGGTACAGTGTTATCAATTAGTGAGTGAGGAGTCAAGATTCAAGTCACACCTTCCTATTCCAAAGCTCATCTACTTTCTCTCAGAAGGTACAACTTAACATAGTCATGGTTCTCTTTCACCTAGATTTTATCAGCTCATTCTTAGAACCAATATTCTGTTTTTGCACCTGTTACACAGCTATTCAACCATCCCCAGAGACACTAGGACCTACAACACTGAGAAATCTGGCCCCTTCTCTACACTCTTCACTCATTGTTTGTTTGTTGGGATGGGGGGCAACTCCAGGCCCACGGTTGCTCCTAGAGACAATTTGGTGGGGTTGCAGGTGTTGCCAAGTCCTAAGATTTGGAGACTTGGACAGTTTCAAGTCTTCCTTCTGTCCCTCAACCCTAAAGTGACCTCAACCGGTCACTTTACTACCGTAGCTGCTTCCTACATTTTCTACTTCTGTTTGACTCTCCAATTGCCAGTTCTCTACTACTGGCTTAAGCATTATTGATGTTGATTTTGCTGTTAAAGCACTGACTTGGAAGCCAGAGAGATATTATGGGGGTAATGCAGTTGCATTGCATGCAGCAAACACTGGTTTGATCCAGGCACCACATATGTTCCCTGAACACCACCAGGAGTGATCCCTGAATGCAGAGCCAAGAGTAAGCCCTGAGTTCTGTCTAAGCTCCTGGATACTGGTCTGCTTCATGAGGAAGTTCTCATGTGCTAATGATCAGGTATCCAAAAAGGGCAAAGAGCACTTCAGAAATATCAATCAGTCTCTCTCTATTGTCTTCTGGCCAATTAAAAGCTTCCAGAAAATGGGTTCAGAGCCCAGTGCTATCTGGAATGGGTGCTCTGTGGACCACAGCTAAGCTGCAGCTGGTCTATCACAGAAGGGGACTGCTGGCTGAGGGGAGGCGAATTGACCATGAATAACTCAACCAGCATGACTGTAGCTTCTTGTTGGACTCAGATCCCTTCTTTGGAGGAAGCATCCTCAAGGACTCTCAAGACCAAAGTGGAGGTATTAAGGGGGCATTGGAGTATAGATATTATCTATACTCCCAGGGTTCAACTCCTATTATCCGAGGGTTGAACCGTCTATGGTCCAGAATGGGTAATACACTATGGAACTTTGTATATGTCCTGAACCTTAGTGGTCCATTCCTCCAAAACCTTGAAAGTCATGCTGTAGAGGCCACAGAGCTAGTACAAAAAGTAAGGTAGGTGCTTGTCTTATATGCAGTCATCCTCGGTTCTATCCCAGCACCATATGTGGCCCCCAGAGGCTCCTTCAGGAGCGAGCTGTAAACAAAAAGCCTGGAGTAAACCCTGAGCATGGCCCCTTACTCTCAAAAAGAAAGTTGTGCTGCTTTTGTGTAATGACCAGTAGCAAAACACTGATTCAATGCAAGTACTAATGCCTGCTCTTCATTTAAAAAAAAGCGTCTGAGCATCTAGCATGGGCAAGGGCTTTACCAGAAAGAAACAGCTTCAGTCTTCCATGAGGTGGCCTCTGGAGTTATGTGTGACTTCCCCCCAATTCTCCCAGCTTCCCCCATCCACTAAGAAAAGCACTAGACCAAGAACCAGAGTTAAATCTGTTGCTCACCCTCTGTACAATTTAGACCAATCATGTTACCACCCAGCCTCTATTTTCTCATGTGTCAAAAGGAATCTGACAGATCAAAATCAAACACAATGGGGAACGGGGCACATGCACCGGGCTTTGAGTTGATTCCCAGTACTGCATTGTGCCCAAGAACTGCAGTGGGATATAGAGGTGCCTGCTGGTCTTGCTCCAATGAGGCTGAGTGGTCCATTAGCACAGCCCTGAGCACTTGACCATCAGGCCACATAGCCTAATGAGCATCACTGAAAGTGGTTGCAGGCCTCAAGTACTGCTTGGGAACAACGCTACCCCCACCCTCCGTCCTCCCCTTGCACACAGTCCAACAAAATGAATCTAAGATGATCATTACTGAAACAGAATTTTTTAAAAACTGCTATTTTGCTCCTATTTTATTTCTGATTCCATAAAGATGACAATGTACCCTCAGGATCATTGAGGAAGTAGAGGAGGACCTTGGAATACAAAATCAGCCCGGAAGAAACAGGGCCAGAGAGACATTCTCAAGGTTGCTGCTCACCAGTGTTTTGGTGCCCACTTTGTTCTGAACCCACTCCCCATCAACAGAAGTGCCCACTCTGCTCCTGAATTACTGGGGCTTGGGGAAGAAAGATATTACCACAGGTAAGCTGTTTGCCTGACACACAGCTTGCCCAGATTGATCCTCGACACCCATATGGTCCCCTGAGCACTGCTCAGAGTGATCCCTGAGCACAGAACCAGGGGTAAGCCCTGAGTGCTGTTAAGTATGCTCCTCCACCAAAAAAAAAATCAGAATTACTGGGTTTTGAGGTGGAGTCTCCTGACTTTCTTTGCTTACACGTTGCCAATTCCTGCTTACTTATGGTGAGTAGAAGATATGGAATCCCTCTCTCCATGCCGACTTCTCAGTAGACTGGTTCAGCTGCCCTGAGCAACCACCTTTTACCAAAACTCTCTGCTCTAGGCAGAGTCCCTCATGGACATAGTCCCTTACTCTCCTCTCCTTAATAAAATCTCTTTTTTGTTGTTTAGTTTTGTTTTTAGGGACACACTCCTGGCAGGACTTGGCGAACCACATCAGGTACCAAGTATTGAACTCTGCAAGGCTAGCAAGGCA
This sequence comes from Cryptotis parvus, assembly GCA_021461705.1. Taxonomy (NCBI): domain Eukaryota; kingdom Metazoa; phylum Chordata; class Mammalia; order Eulipotyphla; family Soricidae; genus Cryptotis; species Cryptotis parvus. The sequence continues at coordinate 66,907 of JAJIBD010021726.1, forward strand.
ACACCCTGCCCACCATATTATCTATCTCTCCAGCCCCAAATCTCTTATTAACTGCTTCAGGGTTTAAGATGCACCGTTCTCATGGGTCATTAGCAAGAGGACATTCTAAGAGCAGGTGAGGGAGCCACACTCTGACATTGCTTGGGCCTTATTGCCAAAAATGAGTTCTTCACCCTGTTTGTTCACAAGTTAACATCAAAACTAGACATGACCTTTTCAGTCAGACCCTAGGGAGGATAAACTAAAAATATGTCTGTGTCCTCAGGCACAATGGTAAAAGCTGAAACTGACACGATGAATATCCCTCCATGCTCCGAAGAGATTCAGGCTGGCACCAAGCAGGGGCCTGAGGCCCATTTGTATGTAGGAGTTCGAGGGGAGTCATCTTCCAGGGCTGGACTTTGTCCTCTAAGGATGAGGGCTGGGGAAGAGCATGAGAAGGCTCAGGGGAAGGATGGGCATTGATCATAATGTAATCGTAATAATTGCTTTCAATATTTGAGAATTATAAGCAGAGATATAGACTAAAATTAATGCATGATTAAATTTTAATAATGCTTCTAGTAGTAGTAGTAGTAGTAGTAGTAGTAGTAGTAGTAGTAGTAGTAGTCACTTGATCACTTGATCACTTGATCACTTGAATCCCGTTGTTCATCAAATTGCTCGAGCAGGCGCCAGTAACATTTCCATTTGACCCTATCACGTGCCAGTGTAGCCCAATGGCATCTGGTTGATTCAGGAATATGAAGAGCCTCAAACCATTCCTTCAGGGTCTTGATGAAGAAACGGCTTCGTGGCCCTGCAGAGAGCCTGGGAAGGAAAAATGGAGGGGTGTGTTTCCAACCTCATGGTCTGCAACCTGGCCTATGCTGGATTGTGGGACACCCTCGACCGCCCGCGGTGAAGAACGACCACAACAGGATTCTTCTTAGAACACGCTTTACTGGAGCTCTTTTAGTTTCTAATTTGTGATGGCGAAAGGACCCTGACCCATTGTGCAAGCTGCTTTTATACAGTGCTATTCGGCATGTCCGTTTCCCATTGGCTGGCGCAAATTGACGTGTCTGCTTCCCATTGGCTGGCACAGGTAGTACGAGCTCGTATGATATGACGAAACATGCCGTGATTGGAGAAAGCCCAATCACACCACGCCAGGGACTCTGCGCATGTGCGGGACACAGGACCCTGTGCATGCAGGCAACGTGGCAGTGGGCGGAGTAATGGCGCCCAACACTGGATAGCTAGAGGAGTTGAAGGAGTGGATTCTGGCCGACAAATCCCTGGCTACCAAAACGGACCAGGATAGCAGATCTGTATTACATTGGGCATGCTCAGCCAGTTATACAGACATTGTTGAAATATTGCTGCAGCTCAGAGTGCCGGTAAATGATAAAGATGATACACTTAGCCTGTGACGAGGAGAGAGTGGAAGAGGCAAAACTGCTGGTGACCCATGGAGCCAGTATTTACATTGAGAATAAAGAAGAAAAGACACCTTTGCAAGTGGCCAAAGGTGGTTTAGGTTTAATACTCAAGAGAATGGTGGAAGGCTAAGCAGTTTGGGTTAATTTTTACTTTAGATGTTTTCTGGTTGTCCCCAGTGTCTTGGAAACTATTGTATTTGTGCACAAGACATTATTGAAGTTTCTCACCTCCAAAGTCTTATAGACATGCTGAGTATTGTTCCTATGAGTAGTAGTAGTAGTAGTAGTAGTAGTAGTAGTAGTAGTAGTAGTAGTAGTAGTATTTGCTGTCTTCTTTTATCCTCACAGCAATCAAATAAAGAGGGATTATTACTGTCCTCATTCATGGTTGAGGAAAATGGGGCTGACAGCAAGTCTATATCCTGCTTAAGGAAAAGAACAAGTGAGTAACTCTTGTGCCATGTAACTCAGATCCCAAGCCTTAACTAAAAGACAAAAAACAGAAAAAAAAATGAGGCCATCTTACAGAGGCAACCAGTTAGAAAGCTGTTCACACCAAACTTGGGACTATTTAGATGCTATTCACTCCTACATGCTGTTCCTAACATGCCAGCAGGACAAGCCTATGAAAAATGTACACTTGGAACTCAGAACTCTGTCACTTGCAATTGGAGCTTTACTTCAAGAGCTCAGTCACATCATACTTGGATCTCCAACCTCCTTAACCCCTGCTCTCACCTGTGTTTGACTAGGTCGAGCACAAGCCCTTGCTCCCCCAAGTCTGTACTAAACCCTGAAGTGTTAAATCCTGTAACAATTCCACTGGTCTACCCAGGAAAATTCAACTCTCCTGTTCTTCTTTGTCAGTCACCATCATGATGCTAAGTTGGGAAGGGGATGGCTCATCTGGCTGATTCTCATCTGCTCTAAACTTAGTCTTAAATTCAAGTGTAAATAGAGATGGCACTCCCAGACCTGTTTAAAACCATAAGCATTGAATGTAGGCAAAGGGATATACATGATAACCCCTAAATGTATATATGATAAGTCATAGTGTGTAAGAGATGGGAGAAAGGAAAATAGGGAATAAAAAGAAGAGAAGAAGAGAAGGAGGAGAAGGAGAAGAATGAGGAGAAAAAGGAGAAGGAGAAGAAGCAGAAGAAGAAGCAGAAGAAGCAGAGAAGCAGAAGCAGAAGAAGCAGAAGCAGAAGAAGAAGAAGAAGAAGAAGAAGAAGAAGAAGAAGAAGAAGAAGAAGAAGAAGAAGAAGAAGAAGAAGAAGAAGAAGAAGAAGAAGAAGAAGAAGAAGAAGATGATGATGATGATGATGATGATGATGATGATGATAATGATGAACCCAGAACCACGGCAGAGCCTGGCAAGCTACCCGTGGTGTAGTTGATATTCCAAAAAAAGTAAAATTAATGTAACTCATTCCCAACAAATGGAGACATTACTGGTGCCCGCTCGAGCAAATCCATGAGTTTTGCTCATGAAGACAAGTGATACAAGTGATACTTAGAAGTCACTCTTAGGCCTCCTGATTGGTTTACTAAGTATACCAGGTTTCCAAAGTTTCAAGGGTACATCTGGTCTGCCTTCAAGGGACACACTAGGGGCAGGGGTGGGCTCCAAACTTGAGGGGTGGGAGAGGGAATTCCAATCTTTAACAGGGTTGGGTGATTATATGAACAGAATTTAAGCACAAAAAATCATCCCCTCTTGCTGTCAAAATTTTGGGGGCTTTTGAACTGAACGCTCCAGCACTAACGGAAAGAGTAGAGCTGGAACACACAGTCCTAATGAGGCTGGCTGGTGGTTAAAGCATTATTTGCATGCCTTCTTCCCATTAGTGCATAGAGTGGCCTTGACATGTGATTTCCTGCGCTCTCTGGGTAGAAGCAGAGAATTATAAGAAGTAATGACTCCCGAAGAGTCCATCTAATCTGACAATTTTCATCAGCCTCCAAAGGAAAATGTTAGGTTTTGTACATTTCTCCCATTTTTTAGGGTGCTACTATTTTTAAAGAGAAAATGGATGAATTCTATAATCTTCACCAATGTCCTTGCAAAGGATAGAAGTGTGGCATAAATGTGACCATTCACTCACCATTACTACAAGTCAGCATTTCTTGGCATATAAATAAAATATACATTTTCATGTTCATTTTACTCTTTTCTTTCTCTGTATAAGGAGACTGTAGCTCATACCTCACAATGCAGTGCCCCATTCCAGTGCATCAAGATAGTATGGTGGAGTACTATGATATATATTAAATATTAATAACATGTATTACATATTATATAATTGTAAAATATATTGTATAATATAAAAGTACACATTATATAATATATAAAATTTTATTACATCATATATAACATAAACAATTATATATTATACATAATGCATAATATATTGACTATTATTATATATTGTATCACTTAATAAAAAATGAAGTCCAGCTCGTCAGAGTCCCACCCTACTACAGCAGTCTTTTTTCTTTTTTTTTTAATTTTTTATTATACCACCATGAGACATACAATTACAAAGGTGTTCATAATTGGTTCTTGGTAATACAGTATACCAGCACCCATCCATCCACCAGTGCCTCATTTCCACCACCAATGTACCACACCCCCTCCTGCCCACCCCCAGGCTGCCTCAATAGCAGGTACCCCAGTATCCTCTCTTTCTCTCTCTCTCTCTCTCTGTCTCTGCATCTCTCTCCCTCTTCTTTTACACATTGTGGCTAGCCCTGCAGATATTTAGAGTTTATCACTTAAGTTTCTTTGTGTATATTCCATGGTGATTTTTAATCTGCCATTACAATTTCCCACATTTAGTAAAACACTGCTGTCTATTTATATCCTATTAATGAAGGCAGTCATTCTATATCTGTCCTTTTTCTTCTGACTAATTTCACTCAGCATGATAGTCTCCATGTCCATCCATTTGCAGGTAAATTTCATAACTTCATCTTTTCTGACAGCTGCATAATATTCCATAGTGTAGATGAACCACAGTTTCTTTAGCCAGTCCTCTGTTCTCGGGCATTTAGGTTGTTTCCAGATTCTAGCTATAGTGAATAGCGCAGAGATGAATAAAGAAGTACAGATAGTTTTTCTGCTATGTGTTTTTCGGTCTCTTGAGTATATTCCCAGGAGTGCTATTGCTGGATCAAATGGGAGCTCAATATCTAGTTTTCAGAGGAATGCCCATATTGTTTTCCAAAAGGGCTGGACCAGCCGTCACTCCCACCAACAGTGGATGAGAGTCCTTTTTTCCCCACATCCACGCCAGCACCAGTTGTTCTTGCTGTTTTGGATGTGTGCCAGTCTCTGTGGTGTGAGATGGTACCTCATTGTTGTTTTGATTTGCATCTCCCTGATGATTAAAGATGAAGAGCACTTTTTCATATGCCTTTTGGCCATTCGAATTTCTTCTTTTTTGGAAGCTTCTGTTCATTTCTTCTCCCCATTTTTTGATGGGGTTGGCTGTTTTCTTCTTGTGGAGTGCTACCAGTGCCTGATATATCCTGGATATTAACCCCTTGTCAGATGGGTATTGGGTGAATATCCTTTCCCACTCTGTGGATTGTCTTTGTATCTTGGTCACAGTTTCTTTTGAGGTGCAGAAGCTTTTCAATTTGATATAATCCCATTTGTTTATCTTTGCTTCCATTTGCTTGGTCAGTGGTGTGTTGTCTTTAAAGATACTTTTTGTTTTGATGTCATAGAGCGTTTCTCCTATGTTTTCTTCGATGTACCTTATAGATTCATGTCTGATGTTGAGATCTATAATCCATTTTGATCTGACTTTTGTGCATGGTGTTAGAAGGAAGTCTAAGTTCATTTTTTAACATGTAGCTGCCCTGTTTTACCAGCACCATTTGTTGAAGAGACTTTCTTTGCTCCACTTAATATTTTTTGCTCCTTTATCGAAGATTAAGTGGTTGTATATTTGAGAGTGTGTTTCAGGATACTCAGTTCTATTCCATAGGTCTACGGGTCTGTCTCTATACCAATACCACAGTGACTTAATTACAACTGCTCTGTAGAAGAGCTTGAGGTTGGGGAAAGTGATACCTCCCATCTTCTTTTTCCCAAGGATTGCTTTAGCTATTCGTGGGGTTTTATTATTCCATACAAATTTCAGGAGTGTTTGTTCGATTTCTTTAAAGAACATTATGGGTATCTTTATAGGGACTGCATTGAATCTGTATAAAGCTCTAGGGAGTATTACCATTTTGATAATGTTAATCCTTCCAATCCATGAGCAGGGAATGTGTCTCCATTTCCTCAGGTCTTCTTTTATTTCCTGAACTAACGTTTTGTAGTTTCCTTTGTAGAGATCCTTTTACATTCTTTGTCAAACTGATTCCGAGGTATTTGATTTTCTGCAGCGCAATTGTGAATGGGATAGTTTCTTTAATGTCCCTTTCTTCTCTTTCACTGTTTGCATATAGGAAGGCCATTGACTTTTGGGTATTGATTTTGTACCATGCCACTCTACTATAGGAATTTATTATTTCTAGGAGCCTCTTTGTAGAGAGTTTGGGGTTTTCCAGGTATAATATCATGTCATCTGCAAATAGTGATAATTTGGTTTCTTCCCTTCCTATCCGGATTCCCTTAATGTCTTTTTTCTTCCCTGATTGCTATGGCAAGTACTTCCAGTACTATATTGAATAGAAGCAGTGAGAGTGGGCAGCCTTGTCTTGTCCCTGATCTTAAGGGGAAGGCTTTCAGTTTTTCCCCATTGAGAATGATTCTAGCTGTGGGCTTGTAGTAGATGGTCTGGATTATCTTGAGAAAGGTTCCTTCAATTCCCATTTTACGGAGAGCTTTTATCATGAACGGGTGTTGAATCTTGTCAAATGCCTTCTCTGCATCTATTGATATGATCATATGTTTTTTTTCTTTTCTTTTTTGTTGATATGATATATTACGTTGATTGACTTGCAGATATTAAACCATCCTTGCATTCCCGGGATGAATCCCACTTGGTCATGGTGTATAATCTTTTTGATGACTCTTTGGATTCTATTTGCTAGTATTTTGTTGAAGATCTTAACATCTGTATTCATTAGGGAGATTGGTATGTAGTTTTCCTTTTTTGTGACATCTCTGTCAGCTTTGGGTATCAGGGTGATATGTGCCTCGTAAAAGCTATTTGGGAGTGTTTCTGTTTCTTCAATTTGCCGGAAGAGCTTAAAAAGAATTGGGAGTAGGTCCTCTTTAAAGGTTTTGTAGAATTCACTGGTGAATCCATCTGGACCTGGGCTTTTGTGTTTGGGGAGACTTTTGATTACTGATTCTATTTCCTCGATGGAGATAAGTTTGTTGAGGTATTCCATATCTTCTTGTTGCATACTTGGGAGGCTATAGGAATACAGGAATTTGTCCATTTCTTCTAGGTTCCCTTGTTTCGTGGCATACAGGCTCTCATAGTAATTTCTGATGATCTTTAGAATTTCTGTGGTTTCTGTTGTGATGTCCCTGTTTTCATTTCTGATTCTATTTATTTGGTTTCTCTCTTTTCCTTTTCTTACAAGTCTTGCAAGTGGTTTGTCAATCTTGTTTATTTTTTTCAAAGAACCAGCTTTTGGTTTCGTTGATCTTCTGGATTGTTTTTTGACTTTCCATCTCATTGATTTCTGCTCTAAGTTTTATTATTTCTTTCTTTCTGCTTGGGTTGGGCTCCTTTTCTTGATCACTCTCTAAGATCTTAAGTTGTGAAGTCAGACTGTTTATGATGGCCTTTTCTTCTTTTCTGATGGATGCTTGAAGAGCTATGAATTTGCCTCTTAACACTGCTTTTGCTGTATCCCAGAAGTTCTGCTAATTCGTGTCTCCCGTCTCATTTGTTTCCAGGAATCTGTGGATTTCCTCTTTGATTTCTTTTATGACTTGCTGGTTGTTCATCAGTGAGCTGTTTAGTTTCCAGGTACTTGTTATTGGTCTCCGTTTTTGTGTACAATTAACTTCTATTTTTAGTACATCATGGTCTGAAAAAATAGTTGGCACAATTTCTGTCTTCTTGATTTTATGGAGGTATGATTTATGGCTCAGCATGTGATCTATTTTGGAGTATGTTCCATGTGCACTGGAGAAGAAAGTGTATTCAACTTTTTGGGGATGAAATGCTCTGTATATGTCTACCAGCCCTCTTTCTTCCATCTCTTCTTTTAGGGCCAGTATTTCCTTGGTAAGTTTCAAACTTGTTGATCTATCCAGGGTTGATAGAGCAGTGTTGAAGTCTCCAACTACAATTGTGTTGCTGTCAATGTCTTCTTTGAAGTCTATTAGTAGTTGTTTTGGGTATTTTGCTGGCCCCTCGTTGGGTGCATATATGTTTAATAGAGTGATTTCTTCCTGATATATGCATCCCTTGACTATTAAGAAGTGACCTTCACTGTCCCTTCTGACCTTCAGCGTGAAGTCTATGATGTCGGATACCAGTATGGCTACCCCAGCCTTTTTGATGGGTTGTTTGAGTGAAGGATTGTTTTCCAGCCTTTTATTTTGAGCCTGTCTTTGCTTTGATGGTTCAGGTGTGTTTCTTGAAGGCAGCAGAATGTCAGATTCAATTTTTTTTATCCATTTTGCCACTCTGTGTCTCTTAACTGGTGCATTTAGACCATTGACATTGAGAGAGATTATTGTCATGGAATTTTGTGCCATCTTTCTGTATAGGTTGGTTGTTCTTTTGGGTTATGTCTCGTCTTATAGTAGATCTTTCAGTTCTTTTTTTAAGGTTGGTTTTGATTTTACAAAGTTCCTAAGCTGTTGTTTATCGAAGACGTTGCATATATGTCCTTCAAATCTGAGTGAGAGTTTAGCTGGATAAAGAATTCTTGCTGAGGCACTAATTTCATTATATTTTTCCTATATCCCACCACTGCCTTCGGGCTTGGAGGGTGTCTTCTGAGAAGACTGCTGAAAATCGAATGGTTGCTCCCTTGTATACAATTTCCTTCTTTGATCTTGCTGCCTGAAGAATTATGTCTCTGTCTATGGCATCCATTACTTTGACTAGGATGTGTCTTGGGGTCTTTCTATTGGGGTCTCTTCTTGCTGGTATGCATCGGGCTTCTTGGATTGGATGCCTTCGTCCTTTAACTCGGGGAACTTTTCAGCCAGGATGTTTTTAACTATTTTAATTTCCTTGGGGTTACTTTCCTGTCCTTCTGGGACTCCGATGATTCTTATGTTGTTCCACCTGGCTTCATCCCATTGTTCTCTGTTCCGTTGCTGATCGATTTTCCGGTCTTTTCCCATATTATGTAGTTCTCTGACTGCTTTCTGAAGCTCATCTTCAGTCTCACTGATTCTCTCTTCCGCTGCTGTCATCCTACTGTTGAGAACCCCTATTGTGTTTTTCATTTCATCTACTGAGTTTTTAAGCTATGATATTTCTATTTGCATGGTTCTCATTTCTGCTCTCATTTCCTCCCGTAATTTATTGACTGCCCTTTCAACTGCTTCATTTATGTTCTCCTGTATTTTATTGGATATCTGCTCCATTTTTTTCATTGAGCTCCTTAAACATCCTACCAATTTCTTCTCTAATTTCATTGTTAGAGAGATCTTGCACATCTGTATTCTTTTTTGAATCTTCAGGGTCGATTCCTCCATCTGCTCTTTGAGCTGGGGATCTGCCTTGTTTCCCCATGGTGTTGCGGTGTTCAGGGATAGATTTTCTAGTGTGCTGTTTCTTTTTTTCTTGAGGGTATTACCTTCCCTTGGTGTTGAATTTCCTACTGGGAACTCTTTGGCACCATTGCAGCAACATGGGAAGATACCATCATTGATGACATCGATGAAGAATACAACCGACCTCCATGATTGTGCGAAAAATGCCGAGAGAGAGAAAGACACAAAAGGACGCTTGTCTTCAGAAACTCTTGAGCTCATTCACCAACGTGGCAAGGCGCGAGCCTCAGGAGACCAAATGCTAACGTCCAAGCTTGCTAAACAGTGCAGAGAAGCGATAAAAGCAGACCTCAAAGACAGAAGAGCAGAAATACTGGAAGATGCAGCAGAAGCCAGGAAAAGAATTCGCACTGCCCGCCTGTCCTTCGCCAACTATAAGACCAAGATGACTGCCCTCCGACGCCCTGATGGATCTATCACATCGTCCAGAAAGGCAATGGAGAAGATTATCCAAGACTTCTACTCAAATCTCTTTGATAGCCACATCCACCTGCCCACATACCAAATTCCACAGGATGGATATGTCATTCCCAATGTTCTCCCTTCTGAAATCCGACATGCCATCTCGTCGGTAAAGAAGGGAACAGCACCAGGCCCAGACAAAGTCAGACCCGAACACCTGAAGAATCTGCCGTCGGTACTCATCAATACACTAGCTCGGCTCTTCACATGCTACCTGTCCGAATGCAAGGTGCCCTCCCAATGGAAAACCAGCAGGACAGTTCTACTGTTCAAGAAGGGAGACATTCACGACATCGGCAACTATCGCCCCATCTGCCTGTTGTCTGTCATCTACAAGCTGTTTACACGAGTCATCCTGAATATCCACACAGTAACCAAGCTCATTGAGGTTTGTAGGGAGTACAAGATGCCGCTCTGTCTCACGTTCATTGATTTACAGAAAGCCTTTGATTCTGTGGAGACTGAAGCAGTCATCGAAGCCCTAGCCAAACAGGGTGTTCAAACCCAATACATCAAGATCCTTCGTGAGCTGTATTACGGATTCACCACCAGGATCTCACCATTCTACAAAGAAGTGATCATTGATGTCAAAAGAGGGGTTCGACAGGGTGATACCATCTCACCAAAACTCTTCACTGCCACCCTCGAGAACATCATGCGGCAATTAGAATGGGAAGGAATGGGAGTGAAGATAGATGGTCGGCAACTACACCACCTCCGCTTCGCTGATGACATCGTTCTAATAACACCAAACATTAGCCAAGCGGCACAAATGCTGGCTGACTTTAACCGAGAATGTGGAAAGGTAGGTCTACAGTTGAATCTGAAGAAAACTATGTTCATGAGAAATGAACTAGTTCCTGAGGCCCCATTCACTCTCAATGGAACAAACATCTCTGAATGCAGCAGTTATGTGTACCTAGGTCGAGAAGTCAACATGATGAACGACCTAAAACCTGAGCTGCGCAGGAGGAAGAGAGCGGCATGGAATGCCTTCAAAGGCATTGAAGAAATAGCTAAAAGGACAAAGAACCTCCGGCTCTGGGCACATCTCTTCGACTCCACCGTTCTCCCTGCATTAACATACGCCTCAGCGACCTGCCACGAAAGCAGGATGAGAATGCTATTTGGTCTCCCCAGAGAGGCATCGAAAGAGCTATGCTTGGAATATCACGTCTCACTCAAGTGAGTGAAGGAATCCCAGAGTTTTCTGACCTCCCTCGCTATTCCAGAATCAGGGATGCTGTCTCGTTTTGCCAAGGCATTGAAAATCAGATGGGCTGGACATGTAATGCGATTTGCGAGACAACCACTGGGGTTGTAGTTCCACCTTCTGCCGAGACCTGGGGCTCTACCACGGCCCCAGGCACCCGCAATCGCCAGCCGCACACCCCAGGGAGAGTACCTGAGGTGGAGACAGGCCAGTATGAGAGTTCAAAATATCTGTTTAATTCAGCTTCCGCTCGGACTTCTGGGGGCTGTAGTTCCACCTTCTGCCAAGATCTGGGGCTCTACCACGGCCCCAGGCGCCAGCCCGGCCAGCCGCACACCCCAGGGAGAGTACCTGAGGCAGAGACAGGCTGGTGTGAGAGTTCAAAATGTCCGTTTACTTCTGCTTCCGCTTGGACTTCTGGGGGTTGTAGTTCCACCTTCTGCCGAGACCTGGGACTGTACCACGGGCTCAGGCACCTGCAGCGCCAGCCGCACACCCCAGGGAGAGTACCTGAGGCGGAGACAGGCCAGTATGAGAGTTCAAAATATCTGTTTAATTCAGCTTCCGCTCGGACTTCTGGGGGTTGTAGTTCCACCTTCTGCCGAGACCTGGGGCTCTACCACGGTCCCAAGTGCCTGCCCGGCCAGCCGCACATCCCAGGGAGAGTACCTGAGGCAGAGACAGGCCAGTGTGAGAGTTCAAAATGTCCGTTTACTTCCGCTTCCGCTCGGACTTCTGGGGGTTGTAGTTCCACCTCCTGCCGAGACCTTGGGCTGTACCACGGGCTCAGGCACCCGCAGGGCCAGCCGCACACCCCAGGGAGAGTACCTGAGGCGGAGACAGGCCAGTGTGAGAGTTCAAAATATCTGTTTTCTTCAGCTTCCACTCGGACTTCTGGAGGTTGTAGTTCCACCTTCTGCCGAGACCTGGGGCTCTACCACGGTCCCAGGTGCCCGCCCGTCCAGCCGCACATCCCAGGGAGAGTACCTGAGGCGGAGACAGGCCGTTGTGAGAGTTCAAAATGTCCGTTTACTTCCGCTTCCAATCGGACTTCTGGGGGTTCCACCTTCTGCCGAGACCTGGGGCTCTACCACGGCCCCAGGTGCCCACCCGGCCAGCCACACACCCCAGGGAGAGTACCTGAGGTGGAGACAGGCCGGTGTGAGAGTTCAAAATGTCCATTTACTTCCACTTCCCTCGGACTTCTGGGGGTTGTAGTTCCACCTTCTGCCAAGACCTGGGGCTCTACCCAGCAGTCTTTTTTCAAGCCCAGCCCAGGTATGCCTGATCCAGAGATTCACATACACGGGGCAGAGCTGCTACTGACTCTCCCTGTGCCCAGCTGATCACGAGGCTCTCGGGAGGGAAGGCGGGTTCTAGCCCTGGCCCGCCATCCCAGCAGAGCCTTGCAAGAAGCCAAAGGAACCCACACACCATGAAGGCCACCATTTTTCACATCCGGACTCCCAGGTTTGTCAGCTCCACCCAGAAGAATTGCTGATCACAAGCCCAGCTCTTGCAGCCACAAAGCCATCCATCAATAAATGCATGAGATGAGAGGCGATTACAAGCGTGTCCCACACACACGGCAGAGCTTGGCAAGCTACCCATGTTGTATTTGATATGCCAAATACCAGTAACAATTATAGACCTCATTCCTGTTAACTGATGGAATGGTTTGAGATTCTTGTTACTGGTACCCATGCGAGCAAATCAATGTACAATGGGAAGACAAGTGACAAGTGATTGTATCACTTGTCTTACCATTGTACATCAATTGTATCACTTGTATCACTTGTCTTCCCATTGTTCATCAATTTGCTCGAGCAGGCACCAGTAACATCTCCATATGTCCTGTCGCAAGCAAATGTAGCCAAGGGCATCTGCTCGCTTGAGGAACATGAAGAGCCTCAAACCATTCGTTCAGGTCATGGGAATGAGTTCTATAATTGTTACTGGTTTTTGGCATATCAAATACAACACGGGTATCTTGCCAGGCTCTGTCATGTAGGTGGTACACTCTCATTAGTAGACTCTCTTCTCGAGCTTTACTGATGAACCTCAACAGGGAGAGATCTGCTTTTCTCTTAGGTGGAGCTCTGAGGAGTTGTGGAGTATGGATGTTCACAGTGACTTATCTCATGATAGTGTGGGGGTTCCCATGGCTTCTTGCTAGGCTCACTGGGATGATGGGCCATGGATAGAAACTGCCTAGAACTGTACATAGTGTATAAATGTGAAAGATCCTGGGAAAGGACCTGGTCCTAACTTCCAGTATTATCTAAGACTGTCGCTTCAAGTCTGGCCAGCGTGACCCTCCCATGCACGAGTAAGTGAACCCTTGGAGCTATGTTGGACTCTGCCAGGTGCTGGTTGAACCATTTACCGCCCTCTGGAGCTCCATGAGCTGCTTCCACATGGGACTGAGCAGTGCAGCTGTGGTCTGTAGTGGTTGGGTGTGGAGTGTCTCTCTTATGGTGTTGCTGGCACAAACCCAACCACTCCAGACCCACAGATGCACTGCTTGGCCCCACGTGGAAGCAGTCCATGGAGCTCCAGAGGGCGGTAAATGGCTCGGCCAGCCCCTGGCCAAGTTCAACATCACTCCAAGGGTTCACTCATGTGGGGAGGGCCACGCTCTCTGTACTTGAAGTGGGGATTTGGGCTCCTCCTCCCATTCCTCCACCTCCCTGTCGGAAGGTGTGGCTGCAAGATCCCAACCACCACAGCCAGCAATCCTGGAAGAGAGACACTCCAGACCCACAGCTATTATATGTTATATATATATCCCATTTGCTTCTAGATATCAAATAATTCATGCAAACCAGACATGCACACAGAAATAACTCAGTCACCAGAGAAGCAAAAGCAGGACCCCACTCAAAAGTGGGGCCAGTCAGAGACAGCTAAGCTCAACTTTGATCTTTTCAGATTCCAGGACTAGTGTTGCTTATCTTGACAAACCAAAGAGAGCTAGGTTTAGGACTAAGTCTTGATGAAGTTATTTGTTTTGTTTTGTTTTGTTTTGGAGTCCCACAGTCAGCACTGCTTAAGTTTTACTCCTCTCTGTGTTTAGGGAGGTGGTTAGTGTCACCCCTGGAGGGGACTATATATTTTGGGGGAAATAAGGGGTGAAGTTGGGTCAAACTAAATGGTACTTAGAATTATCCTTGCAAAAATAATTTCAGGAGGAGGTGAATAGTGAAGTGAAATATCTTTTAGTTCCTATTTTAGGGTCACACCCAAAAGTGCTTAGGGATCATTCCTGGTAGCACTCATGGGACCATATGGGGTTCCAAGGATTGAACCCAGATTGTTCACATACAAGGCAAGCATCCCACCTACTGTACTATCTCTCTGACCCCAGTGCAGAGAAGAGCCTTAGAGCTGTAGAACTAGTTTCATTAAGTTCTGTCATGATTTGATGTTGAGCAAATAAACAAATTTAGAGGTTAGACAAACTGGACTCAGATCCCAGCTTCCTTGCCTACTTGTGACCTGGGGAAAAATACTAGACTTTTTGGTCATCATTTTTCTCAGTAAAAAAAAGGGAGAATGGAGACTGTGGAGATAACTCAAAGGGTCTATAAACATATTTTGCATATAGGAGCTTCAGTTCCTAGCACCTCATGGTCCCCAAAGCACCCCAAGAGAAACATCTAGCACTATGGTCTCTCCCCACAACTGCCTAACAGGTAAGACCACTATTGTCTATTTGCTCAGTAACCCCCAAGAACCACTGGGTATGGCTCAAAAGGAAAAATTTATTTAAAGGGACTATATTTCCTTCACTTGATCATTTGAATCCCATTATTCATCGATTTGCTCGAGCGGGTACCAGTAACATTTCCATTGGACCCTATCGCGTGCCAATGTAGCCCAATGGTATCTGGTTGATTCAGGAATATGAAGAGCCTCTACCATTCCTTCAGGGTCTTGACAAGGAAGTCTGACCATCTTGTAGGTGGGCGGCCACGTGATCTTTTGCATCCCATGGGATCTAGTCGGTAACGGCTTTAGTCCAGCAGTTGTCTCCAAATCGCATTACATGTCCAGCCCATCTGATTTGGATGCCTTGGCAAACGAGACAGCGTCCCTGATTCTGGAATAGTGATGGAGGTCAGAACTCCGGATTCCTTCTCTCACTTGAGTGAGGCATGATATTCCAAGCATAGCTCTTTTGATTCCTCTCTGGGAGACCTGAATACCATTCTCATCCTGTTTTCGAAGGGCCCAGGTCTCTGAAGCGTATGTTAGTTCAGGGAGAATGGTGGAGTCGAAGAGATGTGCCCGGAGCCAGAGGTTCTTTGTCCTTTTAGCTATTTCTTTGATGCCTTTGAAAGAATTCCATGCCGCTCTCTTCCTCCTGCGCAGCTCAGGTTTTAGGTCGTTCATCATGTTGATTTCTTGACCTAGGTACACATAACTGCTGCATTCAGAGATGTTTGTTCCATTGAGAGTGAATGGGGCCTCAGGAACTAGTTCATTTCTCATTAACATAGTTTTCTTCAGATTCAGCTGTAGACCTATCTTTCCACATTCTCCGTCAAAGTCAGCCAGCATTTGTGCCGCTTGGCTAATGTTTGGTGTTATTAGAACGATGTCATCAGCAAAGCGGAGGTGATGTAGTTGCCGACTATCTATCTTCACTCCCATTCCTTCCCATTCTAATTGCCGCATGATGTTCTCGAGGGTGGCAGTGAAGAGTTTTGGTGAAATGGTATCACCCTGTCGAACCCCTCTTTTGACATCAATGATCACGTCTTTGTAGAATCGTGAGATCCTGCTGGTGAATCCGTAATACAGCTCACGAAGGATCTTGATGTATTGGGTTTGAACACCCTGTTTGGCTAGGGCTTCGATGACTGCTTCAGTCTCCACAGAATCAAAGGCTTTCTGTAAATCAATGAATGTGAGACAGAGCGGCATCTTGTACTCCCTACAAACCTCATTGAGCTTGGTTACTGTGTAGATATGGTCGATTGTGGTGAATCCTTTCTGGAAGCCAGCTTGCTCGCATGGTTATCCTTCATCTAGTGATCTGCCAATCCTGTTCAGGATGACTCGTGTAAACAGCTTGTAGATGACGGAAAATAGGCAGATGGGGCGATAGTTGCCGTTGTCATGAATGTCTCCCTTCTTGAACAGTAAAACTGTCCTGCTTGTTTTCCATTGGGAGGGTACCTTGCATTCCGACTTGTAGCGAATGAAGAGCCGAGCTACTGTATTGATGAATACCGACAGCAGATTCTTCAGGTGTTCGAGTCTGACTTTGTCTGGGCCTGGTGCTGTTCCCTTCTTTACCGACGAGATGGCATGTCGGATTTCAGAAGGGAGAACGTTGGGAATGACATATCCATCCTGTGGAATTTGGTATGTGGGCAGGTGGATGTGGCTATCAAAGAGATTTGAGTAGAAGTCATGGATAATCTTCTCCGTTGCCTTTCTGGAAGATGTGATAGATCCATCAGGGCGTCGGATACAGTCATCTTGGTCTTATAGTTGGCAAAGGACAGGCGGGCGGTGCAAATACTTTTCCGGGCTTCTGCTGCATCTTCCAATATTTCTGCTCTTCTGTCTTTGAGGTCTTCTTTTATCGCTTCTCTGCACCATTTAGCAAGCTTGGACATTAGCATTTGGCCTCCTGAGGCTCGCGCCTTGCCACATGGGCGAATGTGCTCGAGGGTTTCAGAAGACAGGCATCCTTTTGTGTCTTTCTCTCTCTCGGCATTCTTCGCACAATCATGGAAGTGCTGAACCAGTCGGTTGTACTCTTCATCGATGTCGTCAATGGTGGTATCTTCCCATGTTGCTGCAATGGTGCCAAACAGTTTCCAGTTGGTGGTCATTCTTCTTAAACTTTGCAGCTTTTTCTCCCCATTGCAGGAAGTAAAATTTTGCACGAAGGAGATGGTGGTCCGATATGTTTGGAATTTGGGGACAACAGCAACATCGGTCAGACAAAACCATCGATTGAAGATGTTGTGGTCAATTTCATTGTGGAACTGTCCACCAGGAGATTCCCATGTCCAACGTTTCGCTTCAGCCTTCTGGAACTGTGAGTTCCCATGAATGGTCTAAGTGGACATGATGAACTCAGATAATCTCTCACCCTGTTCGTTCCATTCTAGTCCATGGGTTCCGATGTGGAGTTCTTCAGCCGATCTTCTAGGTACTATCTTGTCATTAAAATCACCGACTATGTCTTGGAGAAGGTGTGATCTTTTTTATAGAACTCCTCCAGTTCCATGTAGAATTTCTCAATTTCATCTCCT
Source organism: Cryptotis parvus (assembly GCA_021461705.1). Taxonomy (NCBI): domain Eukaryota; kingdom Metazoa; phylum Chordata; class Mammalia; order Eulipotyphla; family Soricidae; genus Cryptotis; species Cryptotis parvus. The sequence goes on from JAJIBD010021726.1 coordinate 83,995, forward strand.
TTGTATGTGGATGTTGGTGCCTAGACAATGAGATAGAAATTGCTGGCAGTGGGCCACATCTCTTCAAGTGTAATCGTCCTATCCGGTTTGTTAGGCATTCAAATGAATCAATGTTGACGGCCATGTTCGTGTTGACAAGGACACCAATGCCACCAACGCCTCTTTTCGTTGCATGTTCCAAGGAACAATTCTTCTCCGGTGTCAAATACAGCATGATGCGACTGACGCCTCCTCATCTCAGTCAGACCAATGATGTACTTGATCTTTTGCGCTTGCACCATCAGATCCTCAATATATGCTTCCGATGCCAGCGTACGTGCATTGAAAGTACATACAGTCATCTTAGCCCTTTTTCGTTTTGGCAGCCTAGGATAGCCATGAAATCAGGCACTGCTTGTTCGCCTTTCTTACTGCTGCCATATTAAGGACTCTTTCGGGGTCAGGAAAATAAACATTTTTGTTACCGGTTTTGGCATATCGAACACGCATCGGACAGCTTGCCAGGCTCTATCATGCGGGCACTATACTCTCATTATTTGGGGAGGGGGCTTTCTCAGAGGGGTGGGTAGAATATTAAAGCAGTTTGGAGGTAAATCGCGCTGCTGTACAGCGGCTGCGCTCAATGGGGAAAGCTGGTTTCTGCTCTGCCGGGTGTATCTGTGTCTGTGTGTTTCCTTATTAAAGTTAATTGTCAGAGTTAAGTGAGTCCTATTTATGCACACAAAAATGGTCTACAGCCTTTGGCAAATCATTTACCACCTCTGAGCACTATTTTCCTCAATTATAAGTAATAGGGCTGGATTATATAATTCTTTTTTTGCTTTTTGGGTCACACTTGGCAATGCTCAGGGGTTACTCCTGGCTCTGCACTCAGGAATTACTCCTGGCATTGCTCAGGGGACCATATGGGATGCCGGGGATCGAACCCGGGATGGCATGGGCCGGCCCGCTGCAAGGCAAACGCCCTACCCGCTGGGCTATCACTCCGGCCCCTGGATTATATAATTTCAAATATTCCTGGCCCCGGGAATCAAAGGAGATGTCATATCTTGAAGAAAATAAGAACATGTGGGGCCAGAGCGATAGTCCAGAATTTCCATTTGACCCAATTGTTGTAGGCAGGCAGACAGGGGGCACCACATGGCAATAAAATTCCTGAAGAAGAAGAAATTCAGAGCCACACCTGATTGAAAACCGAAAGCAAACTTGACAAGACCATTATCAACAATAAATCCTGGGGAGGGAACGCCAAAAGGGAATGTTTGAAGCCCATAGGCCACTGACCCTTCTAAAGACTTTAGATAATTAACTCTCCTAAGGAAGATAAATCAGCCTTCCCGCCCAGGACCCAGCTCACAGAAGACTCCAAAGCATTCCAGTCAAAGAAGAGCACTCCCAAAGTCTACTCCCCTTGGCAACAGCCCTAGCAACCCAGGTTAAAGCCCCATATGGGAGTAACTTGGGGAGAAATCTATAAAAGCAGTCCTGAAAAAGAACAGCGTGCACATGCTGCATGGGCACACATGCTGCCTGAGTCCATGTGGCCGAGCACATGTGGTGCCTAAGCACGTGTGTTGCCCGCATCACCCTTAAGATGTGTACTCTTTTTCTTACTCAACTCCGTCTTTGAAGTTGCCGGCGTTCTCCCTTGAGCACATTTCTCTCTCTCTCTCTCTCTCTCTCTCTCTCTCTCTCTCTCTCTCTCTCTCTCTCTCTCCCTCTCTCTCTCTCCCTCTCCCTCCCCTCCTCCCCTCTCCAAAAACCTCCTTAATAAAAACTGTTTTAACTTCACTGCTCGTCGACTCCTGAAAATTCTTTTTCTGCAAGGACCACAAGAACCCTAAGGCAGCCCTGGGTAAGGCCTAGGACTGACTTTCCTTTCCTGCAAAGAGCAATTCCTTGCTCCAGCCTGAGTCCGTGGCTCCCCAAGAAACCTTGGGTGGTGGGGATCAACTCTCGTGCCAAGAGATCAAGCGGACATCAGGTGTGGCTTGACGGCCACCTGGGGCTCCGACTCATGCCATGTAGGGGCTCATCGCAGACTTTATCAGTCCTTAGCCTGCCCAGCGGGACCTGGGTGGCAGAGGCTGCAGGACAGAAAGCCACCATCAATCTCCCCTACCGACCTCACATAAGTTACCCATGGGGTACACCTGAAACCCTATAACGGGGTCAAATGGAAATATTACTGGTGCCCGCTCGAGCAAATCCATGAGTAACGGAATGTCAAGTGATCAAGTGATTAATACAGAATTAGTCATGGTATTAATTTCAATTTATATACTTGTAAAAAATACAATTTTAATAAGAAATTATTTTTTTAAAGCAGATTAAAATTTAATTTACAAACTTACTATTCATTTTGTGGAATTTCAGGAGTTTAGCACTATACACCTGTGTGTAGGTATCACGACAAACATAAAAGAAACTATTTCTTATGTATTGAATTAAAAAAGAAAAAAACAGTAAGGGAGCAACAACTGGTCAAAGTCATAGAAGCCAGAGATTTTTGTCTATAGAATTGAGCTTACTTGGGAGTGGGGCTGTGTGGGATGTGGGATCTTAAAGGCACAGTACTAGTCTCTCAAAGGTCTGTTAAGACAGTGGAGGCTAAGGCCTGTTCTGAACCAGTTCTGAACCTGTTCTGAACCAGGCAGAGACTATAAATAGGGGACCCAGGAGAGCAGGGGAGGGGAGGAGCTTCCAGACTGAGACAGCAGCGGCCTCTGGTACCTGGCCAGCACCTAGGCCATGGGGCCCCTGGTGCCTGAGTCGGATGGCCAGAACCAGGGAGGAGTAGCTGCTCCTGATACCTAGGCCCGAGGGCCAGCACCAGAGCCACAAGGCCTGCCTGGAGCCTGAGCCCAAGGGCTGGCATCAAAGCTACAGGCTAGAGAGCTCCAGGGCTGCTGAGTATTAGGACCACCGGCAGCAGGGCAGCATGGAGGAACTCAAAAAAATTAGATAGGGATTCAGAGACACAAGACATGGTAGCAAAAGATGAAACAAGGTAATTAGGGAAATAGATAAGGACATAGTCCAGGAGTCCAACAAAAAGAAGTTCTGAAGAGAAAAGCCCTGAGCTGAAAGGATCTAAAGAAAATGTCCTGAAAGACCCCTCCCAGCCCTGTTAAGGCTTAAAAATAACTGAATTGACAGTGAGTACTGTAGGGGACCCAGCTAGGCCCCAGTATCTGCTGCCATAGTCACCCCCTGACCCCCAAGTAATGTTAGGGCTCAATCCACAGGAGGTCCCTTGAGCCTGGGGCCTTAGTATCTCCCCTGAGGGGGAGCCACAATCTCCCCCCAATTCAGTTATTTTTAAGCCTTAACAGGGCTGGGAGAGGTCTTTGGGACAGTGGAGGATGGAAGCAGGCTCTCTGGTCATAGGTCTGTTGTTGGAATGAAGTGTGCATGAAAAGTTTAATTAACAGTAAGTTAAATAAATACAGGTACCTCACTAAAACATATAAAATGACAAAAGCGGAAAGCAGAGAGCTGGTGGGGACATTGATGAGTAAAGTGAACACTGGTCAAGGGATTGGTTTTAGAACACTGTATGATTGTTGCTGGGAATGTCGACTTGTACAACCTTTCTGGAAAACAATATGGACATTCCTCCAAAAACTAGAAATTGAGCTCCCTTTTGATCCAGCCATACCACTCCTGGGAATATACTCTGGGAAGCTAAAAACACACAGCGGAAACACAATCTGCACTTTTATTTGCATAGCAGCACTATTCACAATAGCCAGAACCTGGAAACAACCAGTATGCCCGAGAACTGATGACTGGATAAAGAAACTTTTGTACATCTACACAATGGAATACTATGCAGCTGTTAGGAAAAATGAAGTTATGAAATTTGCCTATAAATGGATGGACATGGAAAGGATCATGTTGAGTGAAATTAGTCAGAAGGAAAGAGAGAGACATAGAATGACTGCATTTATTTGCATGACATAAATATATCAGGTGATCTTACCAAAAGTGGAAATTACCACAAACTTATGGGAGTCAGAGGTTAGGTAAGATAGAGAAGGGAACTTGTGTGAATAAATGTCAAAAGGGCTGATACCAACATAGAACTGAGCAGTAAATACAGGCAAAAAATGCACATGATGGCTTCTAAGTGTATGTAGTGCAACCCACAATGTGGAAGAGAAGGAAGGAGAGAAAGGAGAGAGAGAAAAGAGATAAATAACCTGCCATTTAGGCAGGCTATGGGAGGGGGAGGGAATTGGGGACATTGGTGGTGGGAAATGGACACTGGTGGAGGGTGGGGTGCTGGAACACTATGTGATTGAAACCTCCAAACATGAACAACGTTGTAATTGTATATCTCACGGTGGTATAATAAAATGTTTAATGAAAAAAAAAGGAACACTGTATGCCTAAACCCAAATTATGAAAAACTTTGTAATTCATGTGATTCTTATCAGAAGTTCCTTTTAAATGCAGATATTTTCTTTCTCATGGATAAAACGCTATCTTCTCTTTAAAGAAACATAATTGATTTTTTAAACAATCTGAAGTTATTGCAGAAAAGACCAGTGATATATAGCTAACTCATCAGCAGAAAGACCATCATCCCTTTGCTGCAAAATGATCACAAAACTTCTTGTGAAACAAAATTTGTACATGGTTTCATCTTTGCTTCTTACAGTGTTTGGGGGTAATTTTATCAAAGCCCTTACTTGAATCAAATTCACCTCATCAATCACCTCCAGTGGTGTTTTATACCTTTTTTCTCTGAACTATATTAAACATGAATAACAATGAATAGGTTTCATGTGTGGAACCAATACTAATCTCACACCAGAATTTACCATTTTTTATTCCAATAGCTATTAGTGCTCCATTAGTGACCACATGTTAGCATAAAACATCTTACTGAAGGATCTGATTTCTGGCTAACCAAAAGTAGTAGCCCATCTACAGAGATCCAAAGCCATGTGTATAATCTTTCCCCTTCAGTAAAAGAATCACTGTTTTATTAACAAAAGAGAATGGTGTGAGACCATTAGTTACAATGACGAAAGAGATGCAGGGCTAAAAGCAAGTGACAAAAGAAAAGGGATGAGATTATTCAAACTCTTTACCTTGCTCAGAATTTCTATATGGCAAATGCAACAAATTTAACTCTGCAGACCGCTCAATATGGGCTGTTAGGGGTGTGATGGCTGGGATCAGATGCAATACATGTGCTCTACTACGCTGCTACATTCTTGAGTAAGAATTAGTCTAACTCCTTAGTCAAGATCTGGTGCAACTGAATGAAATTCACCTCTTTTAAAAAAATTCCTATTCTATTTAACAAAGAACATCACATTAATAATTTAGATACCTAAAGTATCATTTATAAGCTAGTCAAAGATGGAGTCAAAGATGGAAGTTGCCTGGGATGTGTGTTCTGCTTTCTCTCTAAAGCAGAACCAGATAAGATTGTGCCATCTTGGGCTAGTCACGATCACGATCTTCCCGTTCATCATCTATTTGCTAGAGCGGGCACCAGTAATATCTCCATATGTCCTGTCTCATGCTAGTAGAACCCAAAGGCATCTGCTTGCACCAGGAACATAAAGAGCCTCAAACCATTATATTAGGTCATGGGAATGACCTAATATAAATGTTACTGGTATTCTGCATATCAAATACACACGAGCAGCTTGCCAGGCTTGCCGTGCAGGTGGCATACTGTGTAGTCACCTCTAAATAAAGCATTTATTGATGAACGTCCCGGCCGCTAGCGGCGCGCAAGTCTGGCTGTGATAGTCTGGTCTGCTGGGTGGAGTTGTGACGTGAGGGATGTCCGGATGTAGAAAATGGCAGTCCCCATGGAGTAGGAAGTGGGTCGTCTGGCTTGTTGTGAGGCATGCCAGGGCTAGAACCTGCCATGCCTCCCAGGTGCCTCATGAGCTGGGCACAGGAGAGCTGATTGTGCTAGTCTGTGAGATTGGGCTAGTCAAGGAAGCTTAAATTTGTAACCTGTGGCTCAGCAGTAACACCTCCTCCTGTTTGTTTTACTTAGCCTTGAAAGCACCCCCTGCCTGCTTGACTCCTGCTAATGTCTGCTTCCTTTATACTAACCATGGAATGCTTTTTGTAATGTAAATTATGTACCCTTGACTCTAGCTTGTCTTTGTGCAAACTGTCAGCAATGAAATGAGAGTACTGAACCTCCAGACCAAATAAATGTATTTGTCCTACTTGCAAAGTCTTATCTCAGTCCCTCTGACCGATAGAGATCTCTTGTTACACTGAACCTTTAGTGTGATATTTCTAGTGGGTGGTTCTTTCCTTGCCACAATTGATTAAGTGGGGGAGGTACCAAGTCTCCTGCGTGTTGATAGGTGATAGAGAGACCTGGGTATCTGGGGAAGTACCTGGTCCCCTGCGTGTAGATGGGTGATAGAGATACCTGCTTATCTGTGGAGGTGCCAGTCCCCTGCGTGTAGATGGGTGATAGAGAGACCTGATTATCTGTGGAGGTGCCAGTCCCCTGCGTGTAGATGGGTGATAGAGAGACCTGGGTATCTGTGGAGGTGCCAGTCCCCTGCGTGTAGATGGGTGATAGAGACCTGGGTATCTGGGGAGGTGCGCAGTCCCCCTGTGTGTAGATGGGTGATAGAGAGACCTAGGTTTCTGAGGAGGTACCCAGTCCCCTGCATGTAGATGGGTGATAGACCTGGGTAGGTACCTGTCCTTTTCTGCTTGATCTATGCAATAAACTCAAGGACTGCTTCTTGCTCATCAGTCTCCATTATATTCCAACCCCCTTTTTGGCTTTTCTTTATAAAAGTAGAAAAAAAGAAGTTAAATATCCACCTGAGGCTCTGGCCTCAGTTGCTGAAGTTTCAGCTTTCTTTGGTACTGCCCTAGCTTCTGTACTGCCGCAGACCCTGTTTATAAACACCCCACCCCACAACACTGCGTGACTGGAGGTGGGGCTGGAAGATCATCCAGGAGTGCACTAGATAGCTCAGTTTGCTGCTTGAGGCCCAAAAAGAGTGGTGGAGTTTGGTGTTTGGCTTCTCCGGTTCCTTAAAGCAATGCACAATTTACAAACCTTCTCTGGGTGCCTCCAGCCTTCTGGTTCTGCCTTCTCTGATTCTGCAGGAGCAGCTGGGCGGGACCCTAGGGTTATATAGGCCGTGACTTTTAAAAACCTCAGCTGGCACTGTAGCCAATCCGAATAGACAATGGGATGGTTTGGAGGTGGGAGTCTAGTGCCAGAGAAAGGCAGCTCCTTTTCCCTTTCTTTTTAAAAAGCTCTCATTAAACAAAACCCTTTTGCCCCTTTTCTTTCTTTCCCAGCTCTTCCTGAAGACCCTGTTCTGCTAATTGTGCCAAGTGGAGGCAGACATTAGGCTCAGACCCAGCCTTATGCTGTCAGGCAGAGCTTAGATCCTCTGCACATTCAGGCTCATGCAGCTATTTCGGAGGACCCGGCTCCTTTCTGCCAGAATACAGTGCGGGACTGGAGGTGGGTTGGAAGCAGCAGACAGGGACACTCAGTGCTGGAATCAGATGATTCCAGCCCAGGGCAGAGTGAATCCTCTTCTGGCCAGAGTGCAGGCAGGTTTTTTTTTCTTTTTGGGTCACACCCAGTGATGCTCAGGGGTTATTCCTGGCGCTTTGCTCAGGAATTACACCTGGCAGTGCTTGGGGACCATATGGAATGCCAAAAATTGAACCCAGGTAGGTGCATGCAAGACAAACACCCTACCTGCTGTGCTATCGCTCCAGCCCAAGGATTTTTCTTTTTAATCCTACAGAGGGAAAATAGTCTTTTCTGTGGGAGATTTAGGGAGATGTGAGGAGGGAGAAAGAGACAAAGAGACTGCAAATGGCAGAGGAGAGAACCCAGCATTGGTGCCCTGAACCAAGCGAGGGTTTAGAAAACAGCCTGTGGGCTGTGACCCCTCAGCAGCATTTTATTCTTGGCTCCACGTGGTTCTGTTGGAAGCCAGCAGGGCCCCCCCCACTCCCCGCCAAGCACGGGGGGCAGTGAGGTCCTATGGAAAAGTTCGTGTGTTGTCGCAGTGTCGATTTGGATAAGTGTGTGTGCTGCTGTAGTGCCTATCAATCAGCTAGTATCAGGTACATTTTTGGTTTGGATAAGTTTATGCTGTTGCAGTGTCTTATTTGGATACGTTCTTATTTGGATACGTTTGTGTGTTGTTCAGTGTGTTACTATCATCAGATGGTATTAGGCATATTTTTAAGTCTGAAACCACCTGCTCACCTTTCCAGGGTGTGTTCTGGGGAGACCCATAAAACCCATGACTACATCTTTGTTAGTTCATGGAATTTCCTTTTGCTATGTATAATCTATTTATGATTCATGGTGCTCCTTTGTTGGCCCATTTGCTTTCTCAGTCATTGCTGGAATGATAATGATGTAGTGTTTCTGAACCAAGGTATGATTACATTCTGGGGGCAAATGGGCCTGCCTCAGGTCCTGCAGAAATATCTGGAAGGTTAAAAGGATTCAGGAGCAGCAGAATGGCTGTAACCCTAGGGGCATTTATTGGGTGACTTAAAAAACTTTTTGTAATGTGGCCAATCAGAACAGACAATGGATCCACTGGGGCAGGGATTTGGCTGGCAATAAAGGCAGCCACTTGACCCTCATCTTTTTCAGGAGGATTAAGGGGCAGCAGAAGGGCGGGACCCTAGGGGCATTTAGGGTGAGACTATAAATCACTTTGTGTAATGTGGTCAAAAAGAACAGACAGAGGGTCGGCTGGGGGGTGGGATTATGGCAGCTGATAAATGCAGACACCTGATCCTCATCTTTCTTTTCCAGGAATCTGAGCTACCTGGATCTTCAGAGTCAGGTAGGTCTGGCCATGCAGCCTAGCACAGGCTCAGGGGTAACAATGGGTGCAGGCGGAGCTTAGATGCTCAGGAAGGTTGATTCAGGCCGCAGTATTCCAGTTGAGGGGTCTCCTTCCTGCCGGAACACCACGACTCAGGGCGTGACGAGGGGTGGGTTTGGAAGCAGGAGACCAGCGCATAGTTGTAACACGGGGTCTACTCCCCGGCGAAACTAGTGGGTGCAGTTTCACTGAGGCTGTTTTGGAGGCTGGAGGCCGCGTGCGGGGGTCGGTCGCGCCAGGGCCCCTGGAGCCCGTCCCCGCCGTCTGCGAGGTGGGGGTGTCCGTGGGGGCGCCCGGGAAGGCGAGCCGGGATTGGCGGCGGGTCGCGCCGGGCGCGTCCGGGTCGGTGCCGGCGCGGTGTCGGGCCGCGGGGCGGGGCGGAGGGGCCGGTCGCGTGTCGTGGGGTGGGGGCCGGCGCGTGCGGACCGGGGGTCGGGCGGGGGCCTCGCGGCACCGGGTGCTCCAGGTCTCCCCGCAGGCGCCCCCCGTCGCCCGCGGCTCGCCCCACCCCGACTCTCCCCCCGCGTCCTCCTGCCGCTCCAGCGAGAGCCGCGTCTCCTCTCCCTGCGACCCCTCCCCGCTGGGGTCGCGTCGCCTCGGAGGCCCTCCGAGGTCCTGGTCCCCGTCCGCCCGCCCCCGACCCCCCTACCCGCTGGAGGACTGCTCGGGTCCCGTGGCGCGGAGTGTTAAAGACCCTTCGGGGTTTGCCCGTCCGTGTCGGGGGCGGGGGCGGACTGGCCCCCTTCGGGGGCGCTCCTGCTCCCCTGGCGTCTGCCCGACCCCGACTTCCTTTCCCTGTCCCCGCTGTCTGTCTCCTCCCTCCCCCCCCCCCAACCCTCCCCTGGTGCAGCCCCAGTGGTCCCAATACCCCACACCCGCGGGGGGGGCGGGCGGGCAACGGGGGCGACTCTGGACGCGGGCCTGCACTTCCCTTGGATCGCCCCCAAAGCTGGGCGTCATGGGGTTCCCTCAGGGGTCCCGCGCTGCGCCCCCTACCCCAGCCCCCCAGTATTGCAGCTGGAGCGCAGTGGCTTAGACTGGTGCAGACCAGGAGATCCGACTGTTTAATTAAAACAAAGCATCACGAGGGTTTGAGGCTTTTTTTTTCACAAGCTGACAGGACATATTGAGATATTACTGGTGCCCGCCCTAGCAAATAGATGATTAAGGGAAGATCTTGATCGTGATCACGGGGCGCTGCTAGTGGATGCGATGTGATTTCTGCCCCCACTGCTATCCCACACACTTCCAATCACCTAGTGCTGGTGAGCTTCCCAGTCTGATCAGGCTTGAAGTAGGGAGGCAGCAAGGATGATGAGAGCAGGAAAGAAAAAGACACCGCGAGGTCAGGTCTAGTCTAGCCTCAGACTACACCCTGTGGGCATTTGTATAGCAGGACTAACATCTTTTTAAGCAGTGTTGGCTTTTTGAGGATGTCTTGTTTTTTTAAAAACATCACTTTTTTCTGTCCATTTTTCTGTGCAAGACTTTAAGGAAGCATTATTTGTGACATGAGATTTATCAGTAACTGAATGAACTGAGAGTCTACTTACTACCGAAACTATCCCACTTGCAGGGGAAAGCCTGGCAAGCTGCCCGTGTCCTATTCAATATGCCAGGAACAGGAACGATGATGGACCTCTCATTCCCACCCATCATCTGAAGGAACGGATTGAAGCTCTTCTGTGTTCCTGGAGCAAAAGATGCCCTAGGCCTACATTACCACGCAAGAGGGACACATGGAGACATTACTGGTGCCCGAGCAAATCGATGAATAACGGGAAGTGACAAGATTTTATGTATGCTGTATAGGTTTCCCTGTCATGCTCCGGAATCCAGCACTAATAGCTTTTATTGTACCCCACCAGCTTGTTGCTTATTTCATGATGTCACTGACCATACACTTCCCATTCGTGCCACAAAAGTGATCCGTGAGCTCGCAGACTGCCTGAAGCTGAGGTGCCGTGTCTAGGTAAGTCCTCTTCACACACAAGACTTGTTTTTCACCTGAGATGGACACTTTCTTTCCTGCTTAGAAAGCCTCTCTACAGGATCTAAATTAGGCAGTCTTTTCCAGCTTCTAGAGTGTTCTATAATATGCAGTGTCTAAGTTGCTCATTATTTTGGGTGTGGACACACCTGGCAGTGCTCTGTGCTTAGGGATTACTCCTGGTGGGGTTCAGATTACCATATTGGGTTCTGGGTATGTATCGAGCCATGGTCAGAGCAGAGAAAGAGGAGCTCCTCCTGTTCCTCCCTCCCCTCCCTCTCTTCCTTCTCCTTTTCCTCTTCCTTTTCTTCTCCTTCTCTCCTTTTCCTCCTCCTCCTCCTCCTCCTCCTCTGCCCTTACACATTGTTACTTGCAATGCATACATTTAAGGGGTTATCATGTATATCTGGGTGCTCATATTCAAAGGATTACACACTTGCTTTCAAGTTTCCTGTATCACAAGCATCTAATTATGCAATTGGGTGGTTATCATACAAGTGAATATCCTCTGATTATAACCATGTCCTCTCTTATCAGGAAGTTGGTATTCCTAAGGCATTGTGGGTGGGAATCTCCATGTCCCTTTGTCCTTTATACATATGGACTGACCTTTCTGTTTTTTTTTTTTTTTATTTTGGGTCATACCCAGCGATGTTCAGGGGTTACTCCTGGCCCTGCACTCAGGAATCACTCCTGGCGGTGCTGGGGGACCATATGGGATGCCGGGGATCGAACCCGGGCCAGCATGGGCCAGCCGTGTGCAAGGCAAACGTCCTACCCGCTGGGCTATCGCTCCGGCCCTTTTCCTTAGTTATTTACATGCTGCCTCACCTGTGACAAAGATGGGTCCCATGGTGGGGACAATGGGACTAAGACTCTCTCACATGAAAAGGTTTGCTCTTGCTTCCCAGCCAAGACACACTCTTTCTTATCTGCAAAGTTAAACACACTTTTCCAAGGGAGGGTTCAAACTGTCCTTATCTTATGTTTTGGAGGAAGGACAAAAATCAGAACACCCTTGGGGCCTGAGCAGTTACTGCATTTCCCCGAGCACTGCCAGGAGTAATTCCTGAGCAAGTAGCCAGGAATAACCCCTGAGCATCGCTGGGTGTGACTTAATCAGCAAAAGAAAAAAAAAAATCAGAACACCTTTTCCCAATGATGGAACTTGTTGGTCTTTTCTTAAGGTTGAATTCTGCTCTTACTTTTCTGGACTGGTTTTACTGAGCCCCACCCTGCTCTGTCCCTGACAAGGAGCACAGGACATGGAAGTGCTTTCTTGGGAATCGGATTTTTTGTTGGTGGAGCCCTATTGCCCTTCCCAAGACTATCTTTCCTTCCATTCTAGTCTCTTCTACCAATAAATGCCCACTTAAGGGTCCAGGGTTTGCCTCAGCAAACCTTAGCAGGAGACAGTGGCCCTTCTGCCTAGGAGTTCACACAGTGCTGGAATGGGCTGGCTCTCAGCACCAGTCTGTGAAACGTTCTTTGAATGGGTTCCTTCTCCAAAGGGAAGGGAGCTTTTCCTTGTCAGTAGTACAGCTGGGGTGGTGGGAGAAGGGCAGGAAGCACAGGTAGCACAAGGCCCTTCATCTGTTTGGGTCTTACAATGCCCTGAGGTGCTGACTGCCCCCAGGTGTTTAGCCTCAGTCTGTTTGGTCCTCTGCACCAAGCCAGGAGTAACCCTCACTCCCAAGCCCACCCAAGCACAGCTGAGTATGGCCTCAAAACAAAAAGCCACTTCTAGCATTTCATCAAATAAGGGTATTGGATCCAAAACTTTCCCTAAGGGAGCTCACAGCAGGAGAGGCAAGCAGCAGAGATCAGCAAAGCAAAACAACTAAACAGATCAGAACCCTCCTTTGCTGCAGCCCCTAAGGCACAGCTGTCTGTTTTGGCATTGAGAGCTCAGCTGCTCCTGCTGCCCCTCTAGCCTTCTGTAGAGAGGTTGGCCAGCACCGCCTGGGTTTCCCTCAGCTTCACCTGGATGCACACATCCTTAGAAAAACTGCTTAATAGTAAGGAAGTTATTTTTATTAGGAAAGCGCATGAAAAATATGAGAACATCCCTAGGGGTTCCACAAGGGTTCCAGGTAAATAACCATTTTCGGGAGAACCAAGACTGACTTATTAGGAGTTGTGCCATACATTGGTGATGCAAGCCCCCGGCTTCCCACCAGCCGACACAAGCAGTCACTGAATTACTCCAGCTAAAGGAACACGTTGCAGGATGTGAGACAGGGTTCCAAAGCTGTGTGAAGACCACATCGAAACCCAGAACCAGTCTCAGAGTCTATGAAAGTGAAATAACCATAGATATGTAAACGTGAAGGTCTTTTGTAGAGTTTCTGAATATTGTTATGATTACATTAGAGTTTTGTTTCTCATTCTTGTTATCTGGAGAAAGACCCAGTCCCCTGCGTGTAGATGGGTGATAGAGAGACCTGGGTTTCTGGGGAGGTGCACAGTCCCCTGCGTGTTAATGGATGATAGAGAGACCTGGGTATCTGGGGAGGTATGAAGTCACCTGCATGTGGACGGATCAAGGAGAGACCTGGGTAGCTTCTGTTACCCAGTTCCCTGCCTGTAGTTGGATGATAAACCCTATATGGATGATAGAGAGACCTGGGTATCTGGGGAGGTACGCAGTCCCCTGCATGTAGATGGGAGATAGAGAGACCTGGGATTTAGGGAGTTACCCAGTCCCCTGCGTGTAGATGGGAGATGGGAGATAGAGAGACCTGGGTATCTGGGAGGTGCCCAGCCCCCTGGGTGTAGACGGGTGTTAGACCTGGGTAGGTACCTGTCCTCTCTGCGTTATCTATTCAATAAACTCATGGACTGTTTCTTGTTCATCTGTCGTTATATTACAACCCCTTTTTCTTTTTGCTTTTCTTGATAAAAGTAGAATAAAAAAGTTAAATAGCCTCCTGAGGCTCTTGTCTCACTTGAAGTTTCAAGTTTCTTTTGTACTGCCCTAGCTTCTGGGCTGCCTCAGAACCTGTTTCTAGGGAAGGGGCTTTTCCTGCTGAACCCCACGACACTGCGTGACTGGAGGTGGGGCTGGAAGATGCATCCAGGAATGCACCATGTAACTGCCTCTGTCTGCTCAGGCCCAGAGCAGTGGTGTAGTTTTGTGTTTGGCTTCTTCGGTTCCTCAAAGCAAGGCACTCTTTCCAAACCTTCTCTTGGTGTCTCCAGCCTTCTGGCTCTGCCTTCTCTGATTCTGCAGGAGCAGCTGGGCTCCTCCTATAACCTAGGGTTATATACGGTGTGACTTTAAGAGCCTCAGCTGGAACTGTAGCCAATCCGAATAGACAATGGGATGGTTTGGAGGTGGGAGTCTAGTGCCAGAGAAAGACAGCCCCCTTTCCCTTTTCTTTCCCAGCTCTTCCTGAAGACCCTGTTCTGCTAATTGTGCCACGTGGCGGCAGACATTAGGCTCCAGACCAGCCAAAGTTGTCAGGCAGAGCTCAGAACCTCTGCATGTCCAGGCTCAGGCAGCTATTTCAGAGGACCTGGCTCCTTTCTGCCGGAATACAGTGCAGGACTGGAGGTGGGTTGGAAGCAGCAGACAGGGGCACTCAGAGCTGGAATCACACCCAGTGATGCTCAGGGGTTATTCCTGGCTCTTTGCTCAGGAAGTGGCAGTGCTAGGGGGACCATATGGCATGCCAGAGAATGAACCCAGGTCGGCCACATGCAAGGCAAATGCCCTGCCCTACCTGCTCCAGCCCCAGGATTTTTCTTTTTTAATCCTGTCTTCCCATTGTTCATCAATTTGCTCTAGTGGGCACTAGTAACATCTCCATTAGTCCTGTCACAAGCAAGTGCAACCCAAGGGCATGTACTTGCTCCAGGGACAGGAGGAGCCCGAAACCATTCTTCAGGTTATGGAACTGAGGTCCATAATAGTTACTAGTCTTTGGCATAAAAAGTAAATAAAACACAGTAGCTTGCCAGGCTTTACCGTGTAGGCGGTATAGTCTCAGTAGAAGGCTCTCAACATGAGCATTTACTGATGAAACTTAAACTTAAACTTCCCCCTTTTTCTTTTTTTTTTTCTCTCTTTTGGGTCACACCCAGCAATACTCAGGGGTTTCTCCTGGCTCTGCACTCAGGAATTACTCCTGGCAGTGCTCGAGGGACCATATGGGATGCCGGGGATCGAACCCGGGCTGGCATGGGCGGGCTGCGTGCAAGGCAAGCGCCCACCCACTGGGCTATCGCTCAGGCCCCCAAACTTCTCGCTTTTTAATCCTACAGAGGGAACAATATAGTCTTTTCTGTGGGAGATTTAGGGAGATGTGAGGAGGAAGGGAGATAGAGACTGCAAATGGCAGAGGAGAGAACCCAGCATTGGTGCTCTGGACCAAGCGAGGGCTTAGAAAACAGCCTGTGTGCTGTGACCCCTCAGCATTATTTTAGTCTTGGCACCACGTGGTTCTGTTGAAAGCCAGCAGGCCCCCCCCCCCCCACCCCCACCAAGCACGGGGGTCAGTGAGTTCCTATGGAAAAGTGTTAGATGACAGGTTTAGCTAGTTTGGGAGCTTTGTTGTTTTGCCCACTCCCAGCTTAATCTATTTAAGCCAAGGTTCATTGTAATGAGACCTCTCTTCTATGTAAACACTGCTAGAGGGTGTGGCAGTTAACAGAAGTCACCTTGATTGAATAACTTATGACTTATACATCTACTAAGACGTCTATGTTTTCTACATTGGGCACAGCTCCTCTTTATACCCCCACTGCACCCAGCGTGGGACAGTTAGAATTTACCCGGAGACTACCACCCTGGCTAACAATTGTAGTAAGTGATGATACTAGCCAAGAACTGAGTATTGAATACCGGCAAAAGATACACATGATAGCCTCTGAGTCTATGTATTGCAAGCCGCAGGGTGTAAGAGAAGGAAGGAAGAGAAAGAATAGAAATAAAGAACTCTCCATGGAAGCAGGCAAGGGGGAGAGGGGAGGGAGTGAGGGACATTGGTGGTGAGAAATGGGCACTGGTGGGGGATTGGTGCTGAAACATGTATGTAAAAACCCCAGACATGAACATCTATGTAATTGTATATCTCACGGTGGTATAAAAAAATATTAAGAATTTAAAAAAAATCAAAAAAATAAATGTCCATGCTTTAACTGAGTAGAGCCTCAGTAATAATGCTATACATCTGTGATCTGGAAATAAAGGACACTAATGCCACAAAATTGCAATGATGCCAACCTGAAAGAAGGTATGCTTGACAACATACTACTTGATGTATTCAAGGGTCACACAGAAGTGTAAGCCACAGGATGCACACAGCAGTATCCTGCCAAGTAGATCAAAGAGCTGTTAAGCCAGACTATGGTAAAACCATTAAGACATGCACTCAAGACCTGCTTGTGAAAGCTTCAGCTGTCAGTGCACCCAAATTAAATCAAAATCATCCTTAGAATCAAATCAACATGTCGCAAACAGAAGGACCAGCTATGTGTACAATCACAGAAATAAAGTAACACAAGGTGCATGTCTTCGTAGGCACGTGCATTAATTAGCTGAGCAATATCTGTCTACCACCTGCACAGACCACAGTGCTCTGCTAAAATTCAAGGCTAAAAGTGTCCCTTAGAAATTAACCTTGGGATGCCCTCATGGTCGGGACACGGGAAGGATAGCCGTGCTGTAACTGACTTACTGTGCATCAGGTGCTTAATGGTCAGGCATGGGAAGGACAGCTGCCCTGTAACTGACTATGACTTACAATGTAACCATGCAGATGTTCAGAAACACTACGTCACTATCATTTCACCAATGGCTGAGAGCATGGCAGCCAAAGTAACACCGTGAAGCATTAACCATCCCAGCAAGATTAAACAGGGCAAGAGGAAAATCGGTGAGCTAACAAAGATGCAGGCACAGGTGTTGTTGTCTTTTATATGTCTATTCAGAACACACCCTGCAATGGTGTGTGGGTGGTTTCAGCTCACTGAGCAACCGCAGGCAACTTGTACACTAAAAAATACACCTGACTGGGGCCGGAGCCATAGCCCAGCGGGTAGGGCGTTTGCCTTGTATGCGGCAGGTCCATACCGCCCGGGTCCAATCCCGCATCCCATATGGTCCCCCATATGAGCACCGCCAGGAGTAACTCCTGAGTGCAGAGCCAGGAGAAACCCCTGACAGGGACCAGAGCCGATAGTCCAGCGGCTAGGACGTTTGCCTTGCATGCAGCGGGCCTGTGCTGGCCTGGGTTCTATCCCTGCCATCCCATATGGTCTCCCGAGCACCCCCATGAGTAATAACTGAGTGCAGAGCCAGGAGTAACCCCTGAGCATCCCTGGGTGTGACCCAAAAAAGCAAAAAAAAATAATACACCTGACAGCATCAGATGATAGTAAAAGGCCCTGCAACAGCACACCACAAAACACTGATAATTCCACACAGTTTAGGAATAAATCCCAGATTCTCCAATAAGGTCTAGAATAGAGGTCCATAGAGATCAAAACAACACGAACATGTCCACAAGACAGTCCTGGGGTCAGAACAGATACCAGCTGCTTCTGTTCCACTTTTCCATTTCTGGATTGCCAAATTAAGCTCCACAGTATCTGAAATGTCCATACACAGACAACAGGCTTGAGCATACATGGATAACTTATAACAAAATCTAATACTCCCAGGTACCCAAGTTCACTGTCCTTTCCCTCCCTCACATGAGACTTCCTCTCAAACATTACTTAAGGCACAGGAAATGTCACAGACCTCACAAACTCACATGTTCATTAAGTGTTAAGTACTCCAGGAAGGTATTCCAGAAGTGTATCCATGCTTCAGGGTGTGTGCAAGTACACACGCTGCAAAATACTGGCACTGCCCAAATGCTAATGGGGGCCTCCACTTTGTGCTCAGTCCTTGGACTGCACGTGGAAACAAAGCAAAGCATCCCACTGTGCATAAGCAAGTGTGCCCATTCCATACTGCTTTACAGAATCCAAAGAAAATTAATTGGGAGGAATCACTATGAGGAAGTGGAATCTGTCACAATTCCTACCCTACACATGAGCAACACATGTTGTAATTCTGCAACTAATGACAGCAGTCTGTGAACATATGCTTTGTCGTGTAATTGTTTGCATAAGCTGCTCAGAGGATTCGGTGTCTCTATATACAGACGATGCATCCCAGGAAACTCCCTATGGGAAAGTGGGTTCTAGGTACTTGTCCATCAGGGATGTGTTCATAGTGCTGCACTACCTCAGAAGCGAGGGAGTCCCTCGACTGCTAAGATCACTCTTGCACCCATCCGGAGTAAAATAAAAAGGAAGCTTTGCAACAACTATTACCTTGACTACCCTAACAGTTTCCTAAAAATGGGAGATACACAATTAGAATTGAGATGCCCACCGAAAAGGGTCACCCAAACCTGATTCTCTGTAGTCTCTTATTTACTTGGTCTTATCTGCTTTACCATCCATTTAGAAGGGGAACCATAGGAAAAGTATGGCTCGGGATCGTGAAGTTAGCAATAGGGATGAAAGCAGACTTGGAAGCTGCAAAGAGAACACCACCAAAGAGAGAGGAGAGGGATCACAGCCTTCGCTCACATAGGAGCCAGAGCTAAGTAACTATCACTTAGGTCCCAAACACAACAAGGTAATGTGCAAGCCTGGTAGTTCATGACCAGCAGCACCCATTGTGTTCCCAGCAGCTCAGGGACATGGTCGCTGACAATGCCCTGGAGGATACCCTGGACATATCTGCAGCACCAGGAGGGACCTGCAATCCCAAAGAAGTAGCCTTGGACTCTACTCCCAGGTGCTCAATACCTAACCCTGTGTATATACTCAGAATTAAACCAAAATGCAGCTCAGAACCTGTCTGTCTGTGTCTGTGTCTACACATGTATGATTAAACTGGGTAATTTGTTGACCTAACAAAGACATCCCCTTAACTGTAGTTCTGGTCCCATAGTACCAACATCTAGTGAGAAAAAATATCAGGGCCTGTAACAATGACTCCACAACAATGCCCTTGCCTTGCATTTAGAAGCAGCAGAAACTATTTGGAAGTGAGTAAATACTCCTTAATGATGCAAATGTGTATCCTTACAATCAAAGCCTCTTGTTATGTTTTTATAGTGATGTAAGTGAACGTGCCCAGGAAACAGCTGCATGATACATGATATAATTGAACAGAAGGTATGCAGCAAGGTGTCTCTGTATACACATAGCACATCATCAAAAAGTGACTTATTTCATGAATGCAAGAGTTAACCATGATAATAATTAAGATTAAACACTGTTGAAAGCAACAAAACATACCACATGACGTGATGCAATAAGCGTGGGGCGACAATGACTCACCTCTGCACAGCGTCTCCTGTGACACTTCTGGAGCTGGAGGTTAACACAGTTGTGGCAGGTGTAGGAGCAGTAACATGCATCTCTGATGGGAAACCTTGAGCATTAAGCCATGCATGCGTGTTGGGGCTTCTGGGGCTAGCCTACCAGCAAGTCTGGGGTGTCAGACCTAGGTCTCCCTACCTGACTCGGGAAGCCAAGACCCCCTATGTCAAACCAGTGGAACGAGGCAACGCGACGAACTTGGGTACCAACTACATCCTATATTACCCTTGGAAACCAACCTAGCAATGGGACATTTACCTAGGTAAAGCAGCCAACGTAGGGTGCAGCTTATGAAACCTCTAAGAGTCAACTTGACTGCATAGGGCAGTGCTTATGTATGCCTACACAAGTTTTGGAAGTCGCAGATCATGTCACTGTGCTCAATTGTCTGGACTCGTATTACAGTGCTCATCACAAAATAGATGACAAGAGACTTCTAATGTTTCTTGCACAGGGAAAAGCAGTGCTGGAAACTCCTATTACAGTGCTCAGTGCACTAGACTCAAAGTGCTCAGTAACAAATATTTTAGCAATTGATAAAAAGGTTGTCCACTGAAACCTATAGTAATGGAACTGGATGTGCAGACTCACGGTTCTGAATGCTCTAGATCTTATTACAGTACTCAGCATCAAAAAAGACAATGAAAAAGAAAAGTTCTAATGTTTCTGTTCACAAGGTACAACATGCTAGAGTCCTAATATAGTGCACAGGACCAAAATGCTTTAATTGATGAAAACCATGTTTTTACGTCTTTTCTGCTTTTTGGAGTAACACCTAGCAATCCGCCCAGGGGAGCCATATGGGATGCCGGGGATCGAACCCAAGTTACTATGTGCAAGGCAAATGCCCTAACCCTGTGCTATCCCTCCCCCCCAGATGAAAACCTTTTGTAAGGCTCAATAAACCTACCGGAAAGGAACTTGGATGTGATCCTCACGTTAAAGGGCTCAATACTCGAGTCTCATCTTTACTCTGCTCAGGCCAAAAAATGTTTCTGTTCACAGGGAAGAAACTTGGGAGACATAGCCTCACATTAGGTGCTCACTGCTCTGGATTTCTTACAGTGTTCCAGCATAAGAGTTGTCAATTAACCAAAAAAGGGGCCTCTCTTAGAGAATAGGGACCTATAGAAAAGCACAATAACAATATGGCATATAAGTAGTCACATGTTATCTGTCACAGAAATCAAGCCCTTTAACTCTTTTAAGTGCATAACCCCTAACAGTTAACGGCAGGCAGCAAAACGAATTCTGCTCTCCGGTAGACATGTGTGGTTGCAGTTTGCACGTTACATCTGCCAAGACCTCCAGAGTGACATGGCACCATAATAGTGCAAAAGTTACTGTTAGCAAAACTTTGATGGGACCAGCTAAGTGGCAGTGAGATCCAGAGTATATGGGCAAGGTCACTGCATACCTGTCTATAGGGCCAATGTGTAAGAATAGTTACATTGGTCTTAGGGTCAAACTGTTAGGTGATGTAACATTGCATGTTAGGAGTTTAAATCAAAGCCGAAAGATGTGTGAGATATTGGTGAATAAGCACTATACTCAATTACTTGAATCTTGTGTTTATAGTTTATTTCGAAATTATCTTATTATGTGAGCAATGAACTGAGGCGCCTGCGATCACGTGCATACTATGATCCCAGTTTAGGCCTCAAGTATCACCAACAATCTTAACAGCAACACACAGTGAGGTGGGAAACATAACTAGAATGCATCATACCAATGCTCAGAAATACACTCATTTTCATTTCAGCAATGAGCATGTCACTAAAGAAGTAACACCGTGGAGCACAAACAATCCCAGCAATAAAGCAGTCATGACAAAAGGAAAATTAGTGAAGATGCAGGTCACAGGTTTGTAGTCTTTTGGTCTCGCCCAGAATACACCATGCAAAATGGTGAGGGGTGGTTTCAGCCTAACTGCAAAACCACAGGCAACTTAAAAAATATACCTTGCTTTGTCTCATTACATTGGTTTAAGAGGCCTTTACTGTGACAGAACATTGACACATCCACACAAGAGGAATAAAGCCCCAGTTTCTGCTATTATGTCCAGAAATACCAGTCAATGGGAGAACATTTTGATGGAATGAAAATGTCTAAAGACCGTGAGGTCAGAACAGGAACCCATTGGAAGGGGCCGAGGGCTAGCACAGCAGGGAGGGCATTTGCCTTGCATGGGCTGTCCCAGGTCTGATATCTCAGGCATCCCATATTGTTCCCCCTGAGCACTGCCAGGATTAATTCCTGAGCAAATAGCCGGAATAACCCTAAGCATCACCGGGTGGGACCAAAAAAGCAAAAACAAGCAAAAACATACATGTGCAGACGAGGACTTTCAACGAGATGCTCAGCACCCCAACCCCATCTCTATGCTTAGAGGTGACACATGTTCACCATTCGTCAGTAATGAAATGGACCATATGTAGTACTGAGGAATGGAAATCCGGGCAATGCAGAGGAAAGAAAAAGCCCCTCATGCCCATGATGGCCAAAATACTTTATTCACTTAAAATACCCTTTAGATAGGCATGTTGGTTCTGAAGAAATTGCCTGGCCCTGTAAAGGGTTGGCCTGAGTGCCTCTCTATCTGTAGCGCAACAAGCAGAAGAAGGAAAACCCGGTCAACCCCTTAGGTCCAGACATCATAGGCGTAGATGGTGTTTTAAAGCAATGCAATTTCAAACTTACAGAATATTTCAGTAAGTAGAAATGTACTGACCAAAGTGCAAACAACGGCACACATTTAACGGTGGGCCCCACTGTAGGGAGGGCATTTGCCTTTAAAGCATCCAACGTGGGCTTCGATCTCCATCATCTCATATGGTGCCCTGACCACCCCCAGGTGTGATTCCTAAGCGAAGAGTCAGGAGTAACCCTGAGCATCGCCAAGTGTCTAAATGTGACCCAAAAAGCAAAATAATGACAATAAATAAAACGGATAAATAAAAAAAATTAGAATGCTGAGGTTCATTACCCATGCCTAATATTGTAGAGATTAAATGTTCATTAAAATGGAAAACAGATTCCATGAATACCCCCACCTTTTCATTTTTTTTGACAATATACATAAAACCACCAAAATACAAAATTTCAAAACAAGTAATGGTTTCTCTGCCTAATACCACACCTATATACACTTTATACACCATGGCAAAGAAAATAAAATATGGGAGCTACACAGCACAATGGGTGAGGCGCTTGTCTCGCATGCTCTGATCCTGGCTTGATACCCAGAACCCAATATGGTAAACTGAACCCCACCAGGAGTAATCCCTAAGCATAAAGGGCTGCCAGGTGTTTCCACACACACAAAATAATGAGCAATTTAAACACTGCATATTATAGCACACTCTAGTAGCTGGAAAAGACTGCCTAATTTAGATCCTGTAGAGTGGCTGTCTAAGCATTAAAAGAATGTGTGCATCTCAGGTGAGAAACATGTCTTGTTGTGAAGAGGACTTACCTAGACACGGCACCTCAGCTTCAGGCAGTCTGGGAGCTCACTGATCACTTTTGTGGCACGAATGGGAAGTATATGGTCAGTGGCATCATGAAATAAGCAGCAAGCTGTTGGGGGTACAATAAAAGCTATTAGTGCTGGATTCCGGAGCATACAGGGAAATCTATACAGCATACATAAAATCTTGCCACTTCCCATTATTCATCGATTTGCTTGGGCACCAGTTAATGTCTCCATGTGTCCTTGTTGAGTGGTAAATTAGGTCTAGGGCATCTTTTGCTCCAGGAACACTGAAGAGCTTCAATCCGTTAGTTCAGATGGGTGGGAATGAGGTCCATCATCGTTCCTATTCCTGATATTGAATAGGACAAGGGCAGCTTGCCAGGCTTTCCGTGCAGGTGGGATAGTCTCGGTAGTAAGTAGACTCTCAGTTCATTCAGTTACTGATAAATCTCATGTCACAAATAATGCTTCCTTAAAGTCTTGCACAGAAAAATGGACAGAAAAAATGTTTTTTTTAAAAACAAGACATCCTCAAAAAGCCAACACTGCTTAAAAGATGTTTGTCATGCTATACAAATACCCACAGGGTGTAAGAGTCTAGTCTATGAGGCTATAACACGCTGACCCCGCGGGGTCTTTTTTCTTTCCTGCTCTCTTCATCCTAGCTGCCTCCCTGCTTCAAGCCTGATCAGACTGGGACGATCACCAGCGCTAGGTGATTGGAAGTGTGTGGGATAGCCGTGGGGGCAGAAATTACATCGCATCCACCTGCAGCACCCTCGTGATCACGATCACGATCACGATCTTCCGTTCATCATCTATTTGCTAGAGCGGGCACCAGTAATATCTCCATATGTCCTGTCTCATGCCAGTAGAGCCAAGGGCATCGGCTTACAGGAACATAAAGAGCCTGAAACCATTATATTAGGTCATGGGAATGACCTAATATAATTGTTACTGGTATTTGGCATATCAAATACTACACGAGCAGCTTGCCAGGTTTGCCGTGCAGGAGGCATACTCTTTTAAACACCTCCAAATAAAGCATTTTTTTGACGAACCACGTGGCCGCTTGTGGCCACGCCGAGCCGGGCTATGATGGGCTGGTCGGCTGGGTGGAGTTCTGACCAGAGGGAAGTCCAAATGTGGAAAATGGCAGCGCTCGTGGAGTGGGGGGGTCGTCTGGCTTGTTGTGAGGCTCTGCCAGGGTGGTGGGCCAGGGATAGAACCCACCATGCCTCCCGACTGCCTCATGAATGGCTGGGCACAGGGAGAGCAAGGAACAGCTCTGCCCCATGTCTGAGAGTCTCTGGACCAGCATACCTGGGCTGGATTGAGGAAAAAACTGCTGCAGGGTGGGTGTCGATGATCCGGGCTGTGATGGGATGGTCGGCTGGGTGATGCTTTGTTTTAATGAAATAGTCGGATACCCTGGTCTGCACCAGTCTAAGCCGCTGCACTCCAGCTGCAGCACTGGGGGCGGGGGTGGGGGCTGCAGGGACCCCTGCAGGAACCCTATGATGCCCAGCATTGGGGCGATCCAAGGGAAGGGCTGGCTCGCGTCCAGAGTCGCCTCGCTGCCCGCCGCCCCACCCCAGGTGTGGGGTATTGGGACCACTGGGGCTGCACCAGGGGAGGGTTGGGGCGGGGGGAGATGGAGAGTGGGGACAGGGAAAGGAAGTCAGGGTAGGGCAGACGCCAGGGGGGCAGGAGCGCCAAGGGTCTGTCCGCCCGGCCCCGGACACGGACGGGCAAACCGGGTCTTTAACACTCCTCGCCTTGGGACAGGAGCATCCTCCAGCGGGTAGGGGGGTTGGGAGCAGGCGGATGGGGCCCTGCTAGAGGGGATTTAAAGTCACCCCTAAATGGCCCTAGGGTCCCGCCCTCTGCTGACCCTTAATCCATTTGAAAAAAGAAGGATGAGAGCCAGGTGACTTCCTTTATGAGCTGCCATAATCCCAGAGCATCAGAAGGCTACTTAACTTTTTTTCCTACTTTTATACAGAAAACCCAAAAAGGAAAAAAGGGGTTGTAATATAACGGGAGACAGATGAGCAAGAAACAGTCCATGAGTTTATTGCATAGATAAAGCAGAGAGGAGAGGTACCTACCCAGGTCTCTCTATCACCCATCTACACGCAGGGGACTGGCACCTCCCCAGATACCCAGGTCTCTCTATCACCCATCTACACGCAGGGGACTGGCACCTCCACAGATACCCATAATCCCACCCCAGCCAACCCACTGTCTATTCTGATTGGCCATACTATACAAAGTGATTTAAAGTCACCCCTAAATGCCCCTGGGGTCCCGCCCTTCTGCTGCCCCTTAATCCTTTTAACCTTTCAGATATTTCTGCAGGACCTGAGGCAGGCCCATTTGCCCCCTGGAATGAATCTTCAATCCACACCTCCAGTCACGCAGGGTCGTGGGGATCGTGGGGTTCGGCAGGAAAAAGCCCCTTCCCTGGAAACAGGGTCTGAGGCAACCCAGAAGCACAAAAGAAACCTGAAACTTCAGCAAGTGAGGCCAGAGCATCAGACGGGGGCCCTGCTAGAGGGGACGCCCCCCCAGCGGGGAGGAGTCGCAGGCAGCCGAGGGACTCAGCTCTCGCGGCGGGCGGCAGGACGGGGCGGAGGCGCGGGGAGAGTCGGAGAGGGGCAAAACGCAGATAGGGGGCGCCTGCGGGAGACCTGGAGCACCCGGTGCCGCGAGGCCCCCGCCCCGACCCCGGTCCGCAAGCGCCGGCCCCCACCCCACGACACGCGACCGCCCCCGCCTCCGCCCCGCCCGCCGCCCGACACCGCGCGCCGGCACCGGCCGAGCCGCGCGCCGGCGCGACCCGCCGCCAATCCCGGCTCGCCTTCCCGGGCGCCCCACGGACACCCCCACCTCGCAGGCGGTGGGGACGGGCTCCAGGGACCCTGGCGCGACCGACCCCGCCTCCGGGCCAGCGCGCGCGCGCCTCCAGCCTCCAAAACAGCCTCAGTGAAACTGCACCCACTAGTTTCGGCGGGAGTAGACCCCGTGTTACAACTATGCGCTGGTCTCCTGCTTCCAAACCCACCCCTGGTCACGCCCTGAGTCATGGTGTTCCGGCAGGAAGGAGACCCCTAAGCTGGAATACTGCGGCCTGAATCAACCTTCCTGAGCATCTAAGCTCCGCCTGCACCCATTGTTACCCTGAGCCTGTGCTAGGCTGCGAGGTCAGACCTCCCTGAAGCTCCATGTAGCTCGTAGACCTGAAAAAGAAAGACTAGGGTCAGGTGGCTGCCTTTATCAGCTGCCATAATCCCCCAGCCACCCACTGTCTACTCTGATTGGCCACATTACAAAATTCTAATGTAATCATAACAATATTCAGAAACTCTAAAAAAGACCTTCACGTTTACATATCTATGGTTATTTCACTTTCATAGACTCTGAGACTGGTTCTGGGTTTCGATGTGGTCTTCACACAGCTTTGGAACCCTGTCTCACATCCTGCAACGTGTTCCTTTAGCTGGAGAAATTCACAGTGACTGCTTGTGCCTGCTGGTGGGAAGCCGGGGCTCGCATCATCAATGTATGGCACAACTCCTAATCAGTCAGTCTTGGTTCTCCTGAAAATGGTTATTTACCTGGAACCCTTGTGGAACCCCTAGGGATGTTTTCAGATTTTTCATGCTCTTTCCTAATAAAAATCACTTTTCCTTACTATTAAGCAGTTTTTCCAAGGGTGTGTACATCCAGGTGAAAGCTGAGGGAAACTGAGGAGGTGCTGCTCAACCTCTTTACAGAACGCTAGAGGGCAGCAGAGCAGCAGCTGTGTGCATCCAGGTGAAGCTGAGGGAAACCCAGGCGGTGCTGGTCAACCTCTTACCGAACGCTAGAGGGCAGCAGAGGAGCAGCTGTGTGCATCCAGGTGAAGCTGAGGGAAACCCAGGCGGTGCTGGTCAACCTCTTACAGAACGCTAGAGGGCAGCAGAGCAGCAGCTGTGTGCATCCAGGTGAAGCTGAGGGGAAACCAAGGCGGTGCTGGTCAACCTCCTAACAGAACGCTAGAGGGCAGCAGAGCAGCAGCTGTGTGCATCCAGGTGAAGCTGAGGGAAACCCAGGAGCTGGTCAACCTCTCTACTGAACGCTAGAGGGCAGCAGAGCAGCAGCTGTGTGCATCCAGGTGAAGCTGAGGGAAACCCAGGAGCTGGTCAACCTCTCTACTGAACGCTAGAGGGCAGCAGAGCAGCATCTGTGTGGCGTCAGGTGAAGCTGAGGGAAACCCAGGAGCTGGTCAACCTCTCTACTGAACGCTAGAGGGCAGCAGAGTAGCAGCTGTGTGCATCCAGGTGAAGCTGAGGGAAACCCAGGAGCTGGTCAACCTCTTACAGAACGCTAGAGGGCAGCAGAGCAGCAGCTGTGTGCATCCAGGTGAAGCTGAGGGAAACCCAGGAGCTGGTCAACCTCTTACAGAACGCTAGAGGGCAGCAGAGCAGCAGCTGTGTGCATCCAGGTGAAGCTGAGGGAAACCCAGGAGCTGGTCAACCTCTTACAGAACGCTAGAGGGCAGCAGAGCAGCAGCTGTGTGCATCCAGGTGAAGCTGAGGGAAACCCAGGGAGCTGGTCAACCTCTAACAGAACGCTAGAGGGCAGCAGAGCAGCAGCTGTGTGCATCCAGGTGAAGCTGAGGGAAACCCAGGAGCTGGTCAACCTCTTACAGAACGCTAGAGGGCAGCAGAGCAGCAGCTGTGTGCATCCAGGTGAAGCTGAGGGAAACCCAGGAGCTGGTCAACCTCTTACAGAACGCTAGAGGGCAGCAGTGGAGCAGCTGTGTGCGTCCAGGTGAATCTGAGGGAAACCCAGGAGCTGGTCAACCTCTTACAGAACGCTAGAGGGCAGCAGAGCAGCAGCTGTGTGCATCCAGGTGAAGAGGAGGGAAACCCAGGAGCTGGTCAACCTCTTACAGAACGCTAGAGGGCAGCAGAGGAGCAGCTGCGTGCATCCAGGTGAAGAGGAGGGAAACCAAGGCGGTGCTGGTCAACCTCTTACAGAACGCTAGAGGGCAGCAGAGGAGCAGCTGTGTGCATCCAGGTGAAGCTGAGGAGAACCCAGGAGCTGGTCAACCTCTTATAGAACGCTAGAGGGCAGCAGAGCAGCAGCTGTGTGCATCCAGGTGAAGCTGAGGGAAACCTAGGAGCTGGTCAACCTCTTATAGAACGCTAGAGGGCAGCAGAGCAGCATCTGTGTGCGTCCAGGTGAAGCTGAGGGAAACCCAGGAGCTGATCAACCTCTCTACTGAACGCTAGAGGGCATCAGAGTAGCAGCTGTGTGCATCCAGGTGAAGCTGAGGGAAACCCAGGAGCTGGTCAACCTCTTACAGAACGCTAGAGGGCAGCAGAGCAGCAGCTGTGTGCATCCAGGTGAAGCTGAGGGAAACCCAGGAGCTGTCAACCTCTTACAGAACGCTAGAGGGCAGCAGAGCAGCAGCTGTGTGCATCCAGGTGAAGCTGAGGGAAACCCAGGAGCTGTCAACCTCTTACAGAACGGTAGAGGGCAGCAGAGCAGCAGCTGTGTGCATCCAGGTGAAGCTGAGGGAAACCCAGGGGCTGGTCAACCTCTAACAGAACGCTAGAGGGCAGCAGAGGAGCAGCTGTGTGCATCCAGGTGAAGCTGAGGGAAACCCAGGAGCTGGTCAACCTCTTACAGAACGCTAGAGGGCAGCAGAGGAGCAGCTGTGTGCATCCAGGTGAAGCTGAGGGAAACCCAGGAGCTGTCAACCTCTTACAGAACGCTAGAGGGCAGCAGAGCAGCAGCTGTGTGCATCCAGGTGAAGCTGAGGGAAACCCAGGAGCTGGTCAACCTCTAACAGAACGCTAGAGGGCAGCAGAGGAGCAGCTGTGTGCATCCAGGTGAAGCTGAGGGAAACCCAGGAGCTGGTCAACCTCTTACAGAACGCTAGAGGGCAGCAGAGGAGCAGCTGTGTGCATCCAGGTGAAGCTGAGGGAAACCCAGGAGCTGGTCAACCTCTTACAGAACGCTAGAGGGCAGCAGAGGAGCAGCTGTGTGCGTCCAGGTGAATCTGAGGGAAACCCAGGAGCTGGTCAACCTCTTACAGAACGCTAGAGGGCAGCAGGTAGCAGCTGTGTGCATCCAGGTGAAGCTGAGGGAAACCCAGGAGCTGGTCAACCTCTTACAGAACGCTAGAGGGCAGCAGAGCAGCAGCTGTGTGCATCCAGGTGAAGCTGAGGGAAACCCAGGAGCTGGTCAACCTCTCTACTGAACGCTAGAGGGCAGCAGAGCAGCAGCTGTGTGCATCCAGGTGAAGCTGAGGGAAACCCAGGCGGTGCTGGTCAACCTCTTACCGAACGCTAGAGGGCAGCAGAGGAGCAGCTGTGTGCATCCAGGTGAAGCTGAGGGAAACCCAGGCGGTGCTGGTCAACCTCTTACAGAACGCTAGAGGGCAGCAGAGCAGCAGCTGTGTGCATCCAGGTGAAGCTGAGGGAACCCAAGGCGGTGCTGGTCAACCTCTAACAGAACGCTAGAGGGCAGCAGAGCAGCAGCTGTGTGCATCCAGGTGGAAGAGGAGGGAAACCAAGGCGGTGCTGGTCAACCTCTTACAGAACGCTAGAGGGCAGCAGAGCAGCAGCTGTGTGCATCCAGGTGAAGCTGAGGGAAACCCAGGAGCTGGTCAACCTCTTATAGAACGCTAGAGGGCAGCAGAGCAGCAGCTGTGTGCATCCAGGTGAAGCTGAGGGAAACCCAGGAGCTGGTCAACCTCTCTACTGAACGCTAGAGGGCAGCAGAGCAGCATCTGTGTGCGTCCAGGTGAAGCTGAGGGAAACCCAGGAGCTGGTCAACCTCTCTCTACTGAACGCTAGAGGGCAGCAGAGTAGCAGCTGTGTGCATCCAGGTGAAGCTGAGGGAAACCCAGGAGCTGGTCAACCTCTTACAGAACGCTAGAGGGCAGCAGTGGAGCAGCTGTGTGCGTCCAGGTGAAGCTGAGGGAAACCCAGGAGCTGTCAACCTCTTACAGAACGCTAGAGGGCAGCAGAGGAGCAGCTGTGTGCATCCAGGTGAAGCTGAGGGAAACCCAGGAGCTGGTCAACCTCTTACAGAACGCTAGAGGGCAGCAGAGCAGCAGCTGTGTGCATCCAGGTGAAGCTGAGGGAAACCCAGGAGCTGGTCAACCTCTTACAGAACGCTAGAGGGCAGCAGAGCAGCAGCTGTGTGCATCCAGGTGAAGCTGAGGGAAACCCAGGAGCTGGTCAACCTCTAACAGAACGCTAGAGGGCAGCAGAGGAGCAGCTGTGTGCATCCAGGTGAAGCTGAGGGAAACCCAGGAGCTGGTCAACCTCTTACAGAACGCTAGGAGGGCAGCAGAGCAGCAGCTGTGTGCATCCAGGTGAAGCTGAGGGAAACCCAGGAGCTGGTCAACCTCTTACAGAACGCTAGAGGGCAGCAGTGGAGCAGCTGTGTGCGTCCAGGTGAATCTGAGGGAAACCCAGGAGCTGGTCAACCTCTTACAGAACGCTAGAGGGCAGCAGAGCAGCAGCTGTGTGCATCCAGGTGAAGCTGAGGGAAACCCAGGAGCTGGTCAACCTCTTACAGAACGCTAGAGGGCAGCAGAGGAGCAGCTGCGTGCATCCAGGTGAAGAGGAGGGAAACCAAGGCGGTGCTGGTCAACCTCTTACAGAACTCTAGGGGGCAGCAGAGGAGCAGCTGTGTGCATCCAGGTGAAGCTGAGGGAAACCCAGGAGCTGGTCAACCTCTTATAGAACGCTAGAGGGCAGGAGAGCAGCAGCTGTGTGCATCCAGGTGAAGCTGAGGGAAACCTAGGAGCTGGTCAACCTCTTATAGAACGCTAGAGGGCAGCAGAGCAGCAGCTGTGTGCGCCCAGGTGAAGCTGAGGGAAACCCAGGAGCTGGTCAACCTCTCTACTGAACGCTAGAGGGCATCAGAGTAGCAGCTGTGTGCATCCAGGTGAAGCTGAGGGAAACCCAGGAGCTGGTCAACCTCTTACAGAACGCTAGAGGGCAGCAGAGCATCAGCTGTGTGCATCCAGGTGAAGCTGAGGGAAACCCAGGAGCTGGTCAACCTCTTACAGAACGCTAGAGGGCAGCAGAGCAGCAGCTGTGTGCATCCAGGTGAAGCTGAGGGAAACCCAGGAGCTGTCAACCTCTTACAGAACGCTAGAGGGCAGCAGAGCAGCAGCTGTGTGCATCCAGGTGAAGCTGAGGGAAACCCAGGAGCTGGTCAACCTCTTACAGAACGCTAGAGGGCAGCAGAGGAGCAGCTGTGTGCATCCAGGTGAAGCTGAGGGAAACCCAGGAGCTGGTCAACCTCTTACAGAACGCTAGAGGGCAGCAGAGTAGCAGCTGTGTGCATCCAGGTGAAGCTGAGGGAAACCCAGGAGCTGGTCAACCTCTTACAGAACGCTAGAGGGCAGCAGAGCAGCAGCTGTGTGCATCCAGGTGAAGCTGAGGGAAACCCAGGAGCTGGTCAACCTCTCTACTGAACGCTAGAGGGCAGCAGAGCAGCAGCTGTGTGCATCCAGGTGAAGCTGAGGGAAACCCAGGAGCTGGTCAACCTCTTACAGAACGCTAGAGGGCAGCAGAGGAGCAGCTGTGTGCGTCCAGGTGAAGCTGAGGGAAACCCAGGAGCTGGTCAACCTCTTACAGAACGCTAGGGGCAGCAGAGCAGCAGCTGTGTGCATCCAGGTGAAGCTGAGGGAAACCCAGGAGCTGGTCAACCTCTTACAGAACGCTAGAGGGCAGCAGAGCAGCAGCTGTGTGCATCCAGGTGAAGCTGAGGGAAACCCAGGAGCTGGTCAACCTCTTACAGAACGCTAGAGGGCAGCAGAGGAGCAGCTGTGTGCATCCAGGTGAAGCTGAGGGAAACCCAGGAGCTGGTCAACCTCTTACAGACGCTAGAGGGCAGCAGAGGAGCAGCTGTGTGCATACAGGTGAAGCTGAGGGAAACCCAGGAGCTGGTCAACCTCTTACAGAACGCTAGAGGGCAGCAGAGCAGCAGCTGTGTGCATCCAGGTGAAGCTGAGGGAAACCCAGGAGCTGGTCAACCTCTAACAGAACGCTAGAGGGCAGCAGAGCAGCAGCTGTGTGCATCCAGGTGAATCTGAGGGAAACCCAGGAGCTGGTCAGCCTCTCTACTGAACGCTAGAGGGCAGCAGAGGAGCAGCTGAGCTCTCAATGCCAGCACAGGCAGCTGTTCCTTAGGGGCTGCATCAAAGGAGGGTTCTGATCTGTTTAGTTGTTTTGCTTTGCTGATCTCTGCTGCTTGCTTCTCCTGCTGTGAGCTTCCTTAGGGAAAGTTTTGGATCCAATACCCTTATTTGATGAAATACTAGAAGTGGCTTTTTGTTTTGAGGCCATACTCAGCTGTGCTTGGGGGGGCTTGGGAGTGAGGGGTTACTCCTGGCTTGGTGCAGAGGACCAAACAGACTGAGGCTAAACACCTGGCGGCAGTCAGCACCTCAGGGCATTGTAAGACCCAAACAGAAGAAGAGCCTTGTGCTACCTGTGCTTCCTGCCCTTCTCCCACCACCCCAGCTGTACTACTGACAAGGAAAGCTCCCTTCCCTTTGGAGAAGGAACCCATTCAAAGAACGTTTCACAGACTGGTGCTGAGAGCCAGCCCATTCCAGCACTGTGTGAACTCCTAGGCAGAAGGGCCACTGTCTCCTGCTCAGGTTTGCTGAGGCAAACCCTGGACCCTTAAGTGGGCATTTATTGGTAGACGAGACTAGAATGGAAGGAAAGATAGTCTTGGGAAGGGCAATAGGGCTCCACCAATTAAAATCCGATTCCCAAGAAAGCACTTCTGTGTCCTGTGCTCCTTGTCAGGGGCAGAGCAGGGTGGGGCTCAGTAAAACCAGTCCAGAAGAGTAAGAGCAGAATTCAACCTTAAGAAAAGACCAACAAGTTCCATCATTGGGAAAAGGTGTTCTGATTTTTTTTTCTTTTTGCTTTTTGAGTCATACCCAGCGATGCTCTCTTCTTCTTAAACTCCCAGAACGACCACCAACTGGGAACTCTTTAGCACCATTGCGGCAACATGGGAAGATACCATCATTGATGACATCGATGAAGAATACAACCGACTGGTTCAGCACCTCCATGATTGTGCGAAGAATGCCGAGAGAGAGAAAAACACAAAAGGACGCTTGTCTTCAGAAACTCTCGAGCTCATTCGCCAACGTGGCAAGGCGCGAGCCTCAGGAGACCAAATGCTAACGTCCAAGCTTGCTAAACAGTGCAGAGAAGCGATAAAAGCAGACCTCAAAGACAGAAGAGCAGAAATACTGGAAGATGCAGCAGAAGCCGGGAAAAGTATTCGCACTGCCCGCCTGTCCTTCGCCAACTATAAGACCAAGATGACTGCCCTCCGACACCCTGATGGATCTATCACATCTTCCAGAAAGGCAATGGAGAAGATTATCCAGGACTTCTACTCAAATCTTTTTGATAGCCACATCCACCTGCCCACATACCAAATTCCACAGGATGGATACGTCATTCCCAACGTTCTCCCTTCTGAAATAAGACATGCCATCTCATCGGTAAAGAAGGGAACAGCACCAGGCCCAGACAAAGTCAGACCCGAACATCTGAAGAATCTGCCATCGGTGCTCATCAATACACTAGCTCGGCTCTTCACACGCTACCTGTCCGAATGCAAGGTGCCCTCCCAATGGAAAACCAGCAGGACAGTTCTACTGTTCAAGAAGGGAGACATTCATGACATCGGCAACTATCGCCCCATCTGCCTGTTGTCTGTCATCTACAAGCTGTTTACACGAGTCATCCTGAACAGGATTAGCAGAACACTAGATGAAGGTCAACCATGCGAGCAAGCAGGTTTCCGGAAAGGATTCAGCACAATCGACCATATCCACACAGTAACCAAGCTCATTGAGGTTTGTAGGGAGTACAAGATGCCGCTCTGTCTCACGTTCATTGATTTACAGAAAGCCTTTGATTCTGTGGAAACTGAAGCAGTCATCGAAGCCCTAGTCAAACAGGGTGTTCAAACCCAATACATCAAGATCCTTCGTGAGCTGTATTATGGATTCACCACCAGGATCTCACCATTCTACAAAGAAGTGATCATTGATGTCAAAAGAGGGGTTCGACAGGGTGATACCATCTCACCAAAACTCTTCAGTGCCACCCTCGAGAACATCATGAGACAATTAGAATGGGAAGGAATGGGAGTGAAGATAGATGGTCGGCAACTACACCACCTCCGCTTTGCTGATGACATCGTTCTAATAACACCAAACATTAGCCAAGCGGCACAAATGCTGGCTGACTTTGACCGAGAATGTGGAAAGGTAGGTCTACAGCTGAATCTGAAGAAAACTATGTTCATGAGAAATGAACTAGTTCCAGAGGCCCCATTCTCTCTCAATGGAACAAACATCTCTGAATGCAGCAGTTATGTGTACCTAGGTCGAGAAGTCAACATGATGAATGACCTAAAACCTGAGCTGCGCAGGAGGAAGAGAGCGGCATGGAATGCCTTCAAAGGCATCGAAGAAATAGCTAAAAGGACAAAGAACCTCCGGCTCCGGGCACATCTCTTCGACTCCACCGTTCTCCCTGCATTAACATACGCCTCAGAGACCTGGGCCCCTACGAAAGCAGGATGAGAATGCTATTCGGGTCTCCCAGAGAGGCATCGAAAGAGCTATGCTTGGAATATCACGTCTCACTCAAGTGAGAGAAGGAATCCGGAGTTCTGACCTCCGTCGCTATTCCAGAATCAGGGACGCTGTCTCGTTTGCCAAGGCATCGAAAATCAGATGGGCTGGACATGTAATGCGATTTGGAGACAACCGCTGGACTAGAGCCGTTACCGACTGGATCCCACGGGATGTCAAAAGATCACGTGGCCGCCCACCTATAAGATGGTCAGACTTCCTTGTTAAGACCCTGAAGGAACGGTTTGAGGCTCTTCATATTCCTGAATCAACCAGATGCCATTGGGCTACATTGGCACGTGATAGGGTCCAATGGAAATGTTACTGGCGCCCGCTCGAGCAAATCGATGAGCAACGGGATTCAAGTGATCAAGTGATCAAGTGACCCAGCGATGCTCAGGGATTATTCCTGCCTCTTTGCTCAGGAATTACTCCTGGCAGTGCTCGGGGAAATGCCCTAACTGAGCAGGCCCCAAGGTGTTCTGATTTTTGTCCTTCCTCCAAAGCATAAGATAAGGACAGGTTGAACCCTCCCTTGGAAAAGTGTATTTAGCTTTGCAGATAAGAAAGAATGTGTCTTGGCTGGGAAGCAAGAGCAAACCTTTCTCATGTGAGAGGTCTTAGTCCCATTGTCAGCACCATGGGACCCATCTTTGTCACAGGTGAGGCAGCATGTAAATGACTAAGAAACAGGGCCGGAGCGATACCCCAGCGGGTAGGGGGTTTGCCTTGCACGTGGCTCGCCCATGCAGGCCCGGGTTTGATCCCCGGCATCCCATATGGTCCCCCGAGCACTGCCAGGAGTGATTCCTGAGTGCAGAGCCAGGAGTAACCCCTGAGCATCGCCAGGTATGACCCAAAAAGCAAAAAAAAAAGAAAAAAACAGAAAGGTCAGTCTCATATGTATAAAGGACAAAGGGACAAGGAGACTCCCACACACAATGCCTTAGGAATACCAACTTCCTGATAAGAGAGGACATTGAAAGAGCAGTTCCAGACAGCGGCTGGATCATCTCAGTGGTTATAATCAGAGGATATTCACTTGCATGATAACCACCCAAGTGCATAATTAGATGCTTGTGATACAGGAAACTTGGAAGCAAGTGTGTAATCCTTTGAATATGTGCATGATATGATATATCATGTATCATATATACATGATAACCCCTTAAATGTATGCATTGCAAGTAACAATGTGTAAAAGCAGAGGAGAGGAGGAGGAGGAGGAAAGGAGGAGAGGAGGAAGGACAGGGAGGAGCAGAAGGAGCTCCTCTTTCTCTGCTCTGACCATGGCTCGATACCCAGAACCCAATATGGTAAACTGAACCCCACCAGGAGTAATCCCTAAGCACAAAGAGCTGCCAGGTGTGTCCACATCCAAAATAATGAGCAACTTAAACACTGCACATTATAGAACACTCTAGAAGCTGGAAAAGACTGCCTAATTTAGATCCTGTAGAGAGGCTGTCTAAGCAGGAAAGAATGTGTGCATCTCAGGGGAGAAACATGTCTTGTGTGTGAAGAGGACTTACCTAGACACGGCACCTCAGCTTCAGGCAGTCTGGGAGCTCACTGATCACTTTTGTGCACGAATGGGAAGTATATGGTCAGTGACATCATGAAATAAGCAGCAAGCTGGTGGGGGTACAATAAAAGCTATTAGTGCTGGATTCTGGAGCATGACAGGAAAATCTATACAGCATACATAAAATCTTGTCACTTCCCGTTATTCATAGATTTGCTCGGGCACCAGTAATGTCTCCACGTGTCCCTGTTGCCTGGTAATGTAGGCCTAGGGCATCTGTTTGCTCCAGGAATACTGAAGAGCTTCAATCCCTTAGTTCAGATGGGTGGGAATGAGGTCCATCATCGTTCCTGATCTTGTCATATTGAATATGACACAGGTAGCTTGCCAGGCTTGGCCATGCAGGTGGGACAGTCTTGGTAGTAAGTAGACTCAGTTCATTCAGGTACTGATAAATCTTATGGCACAAATAATGGTTCCTTAAAGTCTTGCACAGAAAAATGGACAGAGGGCCGGAGCGATAGCCCAGTGGGTAGGGCGTTTGCCTTGCGCGGCCGGCCCATGCCGGCCGGGTTCGATCCCGGCATCCCCGAGCACCGCCAGGAGTGATTCCCTGAGCGCAGAGCCAGGAGAAACCCCTGAGCATTGCTGGGTGTGACCCAAAAAGCAAAAAAAAGAAAAATGGACAGAAAAAATGTTTTTTTTAAAAACAAGACATCCTCAAAAAGCCAACACTGCTTAAAAGATGTTTGTCATGCTATACAAATGCCCACAGGGTGTAAGAGTCTAGTCTATGAGGCTATAACACGCTGACCCAGCGGGGTCTTTTTCTTTCCTGCTCTCTTCATCCTAGCTGTCTCCCCTGCTTCAAGCCTGATCACACTGGGACGATCACCAGCGCTAGGTGATTGGAAGTGTGTGGGATAGCAGTGGGGGCAGAAATCACATCGCATCCACCGGCAGAGCCCTCGTGATGCTTTGTTTTAATTAAACAGTCGGGTTCCCTGGTCTGCACCAGTCTAAGCCACTGCGCTCCAGCTGCAGCACTGGGGGCGGGGTAGGGGCAGCAGCGCGGGACCCCTGCGGGAACCCTATGACGCCCCGCATTGGGGCGATCAAAGGGAAGTGCAGGCCCGCGTCCAGAGTCGCCCCCCGTTGCCCGCCCGCCCCCACCCCGGGTGTGGGGTATTGGGACCACCGGGGCTGCACCAGGGGAGGGTTGGGGGCGGGGGAGGGAGGAGACAGACATCGGGGACAGGGAAAGGAAGTCGGGGTCCGGCAGACGCCAGGGGAGCAGGAGCGCCCCGAAGGGCCAGTCCGCCCCCGCCCCCGACACGGACAGGCAAACCCGGGTCTTTAACACTCCGCGCCACGGGACCTGAGCAGTCCTCCAGCGGGTAGGGGGTCGGGGGCGGGCGGACAGGGGACCAGGACCTCGGAGGGCCTCCGAGGCGACGCGACCCCCAGCGGGGAGGAGTCGCAGGCAGCAGGCGGCAGGACGGGCGGAGGCCGCGGGGAGAGTCGGAGAGGGGCAAAACGCAGATAGGGGGCGCCTGCGGGGAGACCTGGAGCACCCGGTGCCGCGAGGCCCCGCCCGACCCCCGGTCCGCACGCGCCGGCCCCCACCCCACGACACGCGACCGGCCCCTCCGCCCGCCCGCCCCGTGGCCCGACACCGCGCCGGCACCGACCCGCCGCCAATCCCGGCTCGCCTTCCCGGGCGCCCCCACGGACACCCCCACCTCGCAGACGGCGGGGACGGGCTCCAGGGACCCTGGCGCGACCGACCCCGCTCCCGGGCCCCGCGCCGCACGCGGCCTCCAGCCTCCAAAACAGCCTCAGTGAAACTGCACCCACTAGTTTCGGCGGGGGAGTAGACCCCGTGTTACAACTATGCGCTGGTCTCCTGCTTCCAAACCCACCCCTGGTCACGCCCTGAGTCGTGGTGTTCCGGCAGGAAGGAGACCCCTAAGCCGAAGTAACGCGGCCTGAATCAACCTTCCTGAGCATCTAAACTCGCCTGCACCCATTGTTACCCTGAGCCTGTGCTAGAATGCATGGCCAGACCTACCTGAAGGTCCATGTAGCTCGTAGACCTGAAAAAGAAAGACTAGGGTCAGGTGGCTGCCTTTATCAGCTGCCATAATCCCCCCAGCCACCCACTGTCTACTCTGATTGGCCACATTACAAAAAGTGATTTAAAGTCTTTTAAATCACTTTAAAAGTCCGGGAGCAGCAAGGAGAGCTGCTCCTTGCTCTCCCTGTGCTCAGTTGCTCATGAGGCGCCCGGGAGGCATGGCGGGTTCTAGCCCTGGCCTGCCACCCCAGCAGAGCCTCACAACAAGTCAGGCGACCCTCCCCGACTCCTTGGGGGCCTCCATCTTCCACATCCAGACTTTCCTCTCATCACAACTCCACCCAGCAGACCAGACTATCACAGCCCGGATCATCCACACCCACCCTGCAGCAATTTTCTTTCAATCCGGCCCAGGTATGCTGAACCAGAGATTCTCAGGCATGGGGCAGAGCTGCTTCTTGCTCTCCCTGTGCCCAGCAGCTCATGAGGCGCCCCGGAGGCATGGCGGGTTCTAGCCCTGGCCTGCCACCCCAGCAGAGCCTCACAACAAGCCAGACGACCCCCCGACTCCTTGGGGGCCTCCATCTTCCACATCCGGACTTCCCTCTGGTCACAGCTCCACCCAGCATACCAGACTATCGCAGCCCGGCTCGCCCGGCTGCTAGCGCCACGTGGTTCATCAATAAATGCTTTATTCAGAGGTGACTACAAGAGAATGCCACCCGCACGGCATGCCTGGCAAGCTGCTCATGTTGTATTTGATATGCCAAATACCAGTAACATTTATATTAGGTCATTTCCATGACCTAATATAATGGTTTGAGGCTCTTTATGTTCCTGGAGCAAGCGGATGCCTTTGGGTTCTACTAGCATGAGACAGGACATATGGAGATATTACTGGTGCCGGCTCTAGCAAATAGATGATTAACGGGAAGATAGTGATAGTGATAGTGATTTAAAGTCACAGCCTAAATGCCCTTAGGGTCCCACCCTTCTGCTGACCCTTAATCCATTTGAAAAAAGAAAGATGAGGGTCATGTGACTGCCTTTATCAGCTTCCATAATCCAGCTCCCCAGCCAACCCACTGTCTATTCTGATTGGCCACATTATTCAAAGTGATTTAAAGTCACCCTGTAAATGCCCCTGGGGTCCCACCCTTCTGCTGCCCCTTTATCCTTTTAACCTTTCAGATATTTCTGCAGGACCTGAGGCAGGCCCATTTGCCCCCCAGAATGTAATCATCATTATCATTTCAGCAATGACTGAGAAAGCAAATGGGCCAAAAAAGGAGCACCGTGAATCATAAATAGATCAAACATAACAAAAGGAAATTCCATGAACTAACAGATGTAGTCATGGGTTTTATGGGTCTCCTCAGAACACACCCTGGAAAGGTGAGCAGGTGGTTTCAGACTTAAAAATATGCCTAATACCATCTGATGATGGTAAGACACTGCAACATCACATAATCTTTTTTTCATTTTTTTTCCTTTTTTTAAAAATTTTTTTTTAAGTATTTTATTATACCACCGTGAGATATACAAATAAAAAGATATACAATTAAAAAGTTCATGTTTGGGTTTTGGTCATACAGTGTTTCAGCACCCGTCCCTCCACCAGTGCCCATCTCCATACAAATAAAAAGATATACAATTAAAAAGTTCATGTTTGGGTTTTGGTCATACAGTGTTCCAGCACCCGTCCCTCCACCAGTGCCCATCTCTCACCAACAATATCCCGGTTCCCTCCCCTTCCCCAGCCCTGCTCCATGGCAGGTTCGTTATTTCTTTCCCTTTCTCTCTCTTTCTCTTTTCCTTCCCTGTCGGGGCGCCTCCGCGGGGTCCCCGACAGTGCCGGGAAGCGGAGTTCCCTTCTACCTCCGAAGCCGGCAAGGAATGGATGAACACTCAGGGATCCGATGAGGTTTTAAAAGACTTTACTTATCACAGGTTCAGGCATACAAATCAGCAAAAGGAAAAACCCGATGCTTAGGATTCCAGGCTAGAACCCCAGCCACGTGTAGGCCAAGATGGCGACCACCACGTGTGAAACTTCCAAGGGGAATAAACGCTCACAAGGCGAGATCCCACCGGGAAGAAGAAGCCCCGGGAGAGCGGGAACCGGCTAGTTTATACCCCCAGCAACTCAGACCTTCCTCCCATTGTTATGGAAAGCAGGGAGGGTCCAATGCCCTTAAGTAATCCCTCCCTGCATCTCACCTAGGGCCTTTACTGTGCTAATGTTTTGAGCCAGAATGCCTTTGAAATGTAGAGAAGGGGTTTCTGAGATGGCATGTCACTGTACCAAAGATCAACACCAATGCCAGTTAAATATTTCTCCAAGCCTTCACAAGTCTCCTCTACTTCATTGTAGTTTTATATTTTATCAGGGAGCCATGCTTGTTTGTTTGGAAGCAAACAGCATTTCTCTCTGGTCTAATTACTTAGGTGTCCTTACGTGGCCAGGCTAATATGCTGGTAAGATCTAGCTAGTCCCACGATGATTGTGATAGCATGGGAGAATATTTATACCAGCTAGTACAGCATACATGGTCAGATAAACTGCCACATTTAGACTACCCCCTTATCTACGGAGTGATTTTCGGGAGGCAATCCAGAGCAGATGCAGCGGCCCTTAGGAGTCCTGCAACAACTCCCCTGATTAGTTTACTAATAAAAATTGAAAAGGTAAGAAATATTTAGTAATGTACAGAAAATTAAGATAAGAAAAAACAATTCCAATTGCAAAATGATAATACATGTTACTTTAGGATCCTAACTTGTTTTTGGACCCAAAGCAAAGTTCAAGATAAAGTGTTTTTAGCTGTCTGATTATAACGGACTGCAGTTTGCACTGTCCATAATTTGTGAGAGTCAATTTGCTATATTTTATGTAAAGTCGGGTGTCTGGAACAAAGTCTGTGGGGCTACTTCTGGAACAGCAATAGCGGTGATCATATGAGTATGAGTCTTTGGAGAGCAGCGATCAGGAACTCGTTGAATTGTCAGGAACACTGGATTGGGTCTCAGGAACACTGGAACAAGTATCTCGAATTCTGGAACAGGAGTCTTGAGTGCTGGAACAGGTGTCTGGAACATCGGTGTGGGCGTCTTGCAGGGCTTCTTCAGCAAGGGAACATTGGCACCGGTAACTGTACCTGTAGCTTAGGCGAGACAAAAACACTTTTCGAGGTTAATCACAAGTAGGGGATTTTAAGGCTTTGTAGGGATCCAAGTTTGGGATGGAGAGAAGAATATAAAGAAGCTCCAACATGGGTGGAGCAGGGAAATAAGTATGAGAATTGATGATTTTAAAATTGATAAATCTAGTGGATCAGCAGTGGAGTTGATGAATGTAATAGAGGTTTGTAGTGGTCAGAAATTGAGAAGGTAGTAGTTGAGACATAACATAGACACAACATTGATCACAAACATAATGGTGGCCACCACATGCACACACACGCACACATACATTTGATCGATCAATATCTTACAGCTGTGTATGTGACCCACTTAGGGTGATAAATGGTAACGAGTCAAGCGCTTCATAAATATAAAGCCGGCAAATGATGGTGAGAAAGTGTCTTTTCCTGTGAATAGAGCATTGGGAAAAATTAGTTTTGCAAATTATTAAATTTTTAGCGAGCACTGTTTTAGGAGTCTCGGAGTATTGAGCACTGTAGCGCAGGTTTACTGGATTCGAATCTCATCCTGTGAACAGAATCATTAGAAAAACAATTTTTTCATTGATTTAGCAAACATTTTTGTAATGAGCACTGTGATCAGAGTCCACCCATTTTTCCACCCCCTTTTTTTTGTAAGAAAGAAAATATTTAGGCTGTAAGGCAAGATATTAGACATGAACCATGATCACAGACTGCAAAACAAGATCATTATTAAAAGGAACCAATCCAGGAAGTTTAAACAGCAACTTGCAATTTAAAATTTAAGACTTTATATTGAAAGAATTAGTTGTTTTCTGATTCTTGGAGAATTCTAGTCTTAACAAGTCGCAGAGGGACCCAGAGTTTCTTGGCAGGGTTATCGTCTGTAGAAATGAAAGCATAGCCTCTTCCCGAATGAGGAGGTGACCTGCAATCCATTTATCATCAATTTTCACCCAGATAGGTGAATTGACTGTTTTTGAGTTTGCATATTTTCTTGAAAGTGACGTTCAGCCGCGGTATAGGGATCTCCTTGAGGTATATTTAAGAAGTTTAAGGTGAATAATGTTAAAGATAAAGAATCCATTGGAGGCATGCTTGTTTTTCGTTGCTTTAATAGCTGAGTTTTAAGCATTCTGTGGGCACGCTCAACTATTCCTTGTCCTTGTGGATTATATGGAATTCCTGTAATATGTTTGATTTCCCATTCCTCGCAAAAGGATTTGAAGGTTTTGCTGGTGTAAGCAGGACCATTATCTGTTTTTATGGTATGGGGACTACCCATGACGGAGAAGCACTGGAGTAAAAATGAACAAACAGATTTAGCTCTTTCAGACGTCATAGGAACAGCCCATATGAACCGGGAATATGTATCGATGACCACATGAAGGAAAGGTTTGTTGGGAAATAAGTTAGTATGAGTTATATCCATCTGCCACAATTGGTTTGTCTGTAAACCTCGAGGATTTGCTCCTGCTACATGAGATGTACAATGTAAAGGAGCACAGACAGGACAGTTGCGGACAATTTGTCTAGCTTGTCTCCATGGAATGCCATGGTGTACATGAAGGCGGCGGGCATTTGTATGTAGAGTCTGGTGCTCTGCCTCAGCTGATTTAAATACTGGTGCTGCCAAGAGATCTGCTGCTTCGCTTCCTCGAACCATTGGCCCGGGGAGTCGGCTGTGAGAACGGATGTGGGAGATGTATATAGGGAATGTTCTATTTCGGAGGAGATCTTGTAATTCATGGAGTAGCTCCTGAATTATAGGATTATGGGCATTTAAAGAAGCAGTGACAATTCCAGGAAATAAACCAACTACATATGCAGAATCACTCACCACATTACATGGGCCAGATACATGGGATAGTAAATGTATCAGGGTGGCGAGTTCCACTTGTTGGGCAGATTTATAATTTGTATGCACAGTAGTGGTCAACGAAGGACCTGTAATTCCACCCCTTCCTGATGAGGAGCCATCAATATAATACACTGGAGCATCAGGAATGGGAGAGGAGCGGACAATGGTGGAAATTATAAAAGGTGTCCTTTTTAGAAATTCCCAGGTTTTTCCAGCTGGGTAATGATAAGATATTTCTCCTGAAAAATCTGCTAAAGCTCTCTGAAGGATTTCACTGAGTGGTAAAACAGCTTCAATTTCTTTTTTAGGGTCAGGTAGTACAATTACATGGGGATCATGTCCAAGTAATACTTGGGTTCTTGATCTTCCCTTAATTATAAGGTTAGCTATCATCTCAAGGTAAGGTGTAGCAGTACGATTCTGCTTGTTATGTAAGTAAACCCATTCTAATGGTCCAGATAATTGGGCTATAGCAGCAGTTGGAGACTCGGGAGTGTTGAAGACCAAGAACCATACCTTTTCTCCGGGATTAAATCTGGAGAGGTAAGATTTTGAAGCCGATCCATGAAAAAAAATCTAATTCCTTCTGAGCTTTAGGAGTTAGCTGCCTTGGGCTATTTAAAGCAGGATCACCTTCAAGGGTGCGGAACAGGTTACTGAGCTCACAGTTAGGAATACCAAGGGAGGGGCGCACCCAGTTGATATCCCCCAGCAGTTTTTTGAAAATCATTCAAGGTTTTGAGCCCTTTCTGACTAATGGAAATTTTTTGAGGGCGCACTGTAGTGCGGTCAAGAGCATAGCCCAAATATTCATATGGAGCTGCATCTGAATTTTTTCCGGAGCTACTGGTAAGCCAGCCTCTGGTAAAACTGTCATTACATCATTATATAAATTCTGGAGATCTCTGGAATTATCACAAGCTAGCAGGATATCATCCATGTAGTGGATGATGTATGCACCAGGAAATTTAGCACGAATGGGTCG
This sequence comes from Cryptotis parvus, assembly GCA_021461705.1. NCBI lineage: Eukaryota > Metazoa > Chordata > Mammalia > Eulipotyphla > Soricidae > Cryptotis > Cryptotis parvus. The sequence goes on from JAJIBD010021726.1 coordinate 128,043, forward strand.
CAAAACCTCATCAACAAAGTGTTGACATCGTAGGTGAATTAGTCATTCCTTGGGGCAATACTGTCCACTGAAACCTACGTAAAAGGACCTTTATGATTAATGGAAGGGACTGAAAATGCAAACCTTTTCCGATCATCTGGGTGGATAGGTATGCTGTAAAAGCAGTCTTTTAAATCTATGATAATTAGTGGCCAATCCTTAGGAATAGCTGCTGGAGAGGGGAGCCCAGGTTGTAGGGCTCCCATGGGGACCATAGTAGAATTTACATTCCTTAAGTCAATCAGCAAACGCCATTTGCCTGATTTTTTTCTGTATTACGAAAACAGAGAATTCCATTCTGAAAACGTTTCCTCAATATGTCCTAATTTCAGCTGTTCTTCCACTAGATTTGTTAGCGCCTCTAACTTTTTGGTATTGAGGGGCCACTGTGGTGTCCATATAGGTTTGTCAGACTTCCACTGAATACGGATAGGTAGTGGGCGCTTAACCACAGCGGCCCCAATTAAAAAAGGGTTACTCCCGGTGTTAGGCTTATTATGGAGAGCTGGAATTGGTGCTCGACGGGGAATTGGACGAGGTATGTGGATTACTGCCCCCACTGCTCCAGCATGTCTCGACCCCATAAAGTTAAAGGCATAGGGGCTATATAAGGCTGGACCATGGCTACATTCCCTTCAGGGCCAATACACGGCAGCCACCTGGCACTCTGTCGGAGAAGAGAGGAGGAGATATTGCCTACCCCGCTCAGGCTATGGGACACTTTCTTTAGGGCCCAGTTAGAGGGGCCAATACTTGGTGGAGATTATGGATATGTCTGCCCCTGTATCCAACATGCCTTTGAATTTCCTTTTATAAATTTCGATGGGTATAACCGACCGCTTGGCCTGAGAAATTCTGGCGGTGTACCCAACTAGATAGTTAGCAGGTGGCTGGTGGGCTTGGTTCTGTGTGGCTGCATAACCAACAATGAAGTTGGCAGAATGGTTGGTACTGTTTAAGCCACCAGCTGTAGGGTGTTCGGACTGACTACACGGATCCTCAAAAAATAATAATAGTTTAGCAAGTGGTTCCCCTTTTTTAAAAGTCCATTTAGTTGGCACAGATATTGACAGTATTATCTCTCCATGAGATTCAGGATCCAGAAGTCCTAAATGCACCATAATTCCCTTAAATTTCAGCCAATCGCTCCCTGAATTAAACCCATACTACCGGGGAGCATGTCCTTTTATCCCTGTTTTTAGCATGTAGGGGTCTTGACTTGGGTATATTGTGACAGTCTTAGGGCAGAGAATGTCGAGACTGCCACTGCCTGATGGGGTAGGCCAGAGAGCATTTATTGACTGTAATTCAGTGGATTCTGATTCCGGAGGATACTGGGCAGGTGGAATGAAGGAGAGTCCCCCTGGATTCAGCTGGGCCTGGGGCTGGCCCCCACCCAGTTTCCCGCATTAGGGGAGGCATAGATGTTATTTGAGCCTGCGGAGCTTGTGGAACCTGGGAGGGGGTCCATGTAACATTTCCTATAAAGGGATTATTAGAATGTTGCCCTGTATTGATAGTTTTAGAAGATGGGCAATCTCTACGGGTGTGTCCCTTCTTTCCGCAGCTAAAGCAGGTTATCTGTCCAGATGAAGCCTGAGGCTGACCTACGCCTCCAAGACTGACAGTCTCTGGCCCAATATTTTCCTTTTCTGCACCTTGGGCATGGTCCAGGTGGGGCCCTCCGAGGGGTGGAGCTGCGATTATTAGAATAGTTTCTCCGATTATTGTTTATCCTTTGAAGTTTATTGTTTCTCCCCCTAGAGCTGTCTGACATTTCATCCCTCTCCTGATCCTCCTGCTGTATGGGATAAGCCTCTATATCATCCTGTGTTTTATGGGAGGTTAAATCGACATTTCTACAGGCCTTTAGATACCCCATGAGGTCATCCTTTTCCTTAATACCATATAGTAATGCTCGACATTTTTGATTAGCATTCTCATATGCTAAGTTTCGTTTTAGGATTTCTTGAGTGGTTGGGTCTTGAACCTGTCTTTGGATTGTTTCACATAATCTCCCAACAAAATCAAAGTATGGTTCATCACGACCCTGGTAAATTTTCGTATAGCTACCTAGAAATTCTGGGTCGGAACCTACTCTTTCCCACGCTTTTAATGCTGTCTCCCGAACAAATTTTAAAATAGGTTCAGGTAATGTCGCTTGTTTTGCTTTCTTTTTCCATTCACCTTCACCTTTAGCATGGCAAAAAGTTATAGTATGGCCTGATTTCTTTTCTCTTAAAGTGTCAATATTCTGGTTAACCCCATCTGCATACCACATATGCCATTGCATGTACTGTGATTTGTTTAGACAAGTATGGGCTACCGTTTCAAAGTCTCCCAATACCCACTGATCATTTTCGCCTCCAATCAGCTAAATATTTTAAAGTATAAGGACTTGATATTCCAAACCTGTCGTAAGCCTTCCTAAACGGGGTTATTGCCTCAATTTTTAAGTCTTCATGAATTGGTTTTACTTTATCTTTAGATTGGTCATGAGAAAGATTGCTGGGCTTTGCTCTTTGACTCGAGCTAATCTGTTCCTCCCCTTCTTCCTCATCAGAGCTTGTAGTATCTGGCAGAGGAACATCTACCCCATTGAGGGTATTAACTCTGGAGAGATTTTCAGCTTGGGAATTTGCCTCCTCTGGGTTTTCCTGTTCCTCCTCTAAGTTATCAGCCACATTAGAATTCTTTTTAGATTTTTTTGCTGGGAATGTATACACCTTTTTCAAGTCTACAGTTTTGGGCGTGTTTGTGAACGGCTTTTAGTTGGTTCACGCCTCAGTATTGGGTATGCGCTAGGTCCTGATTGATAAGTTATGAAATCAGAAATCTCCCTGCGTAACACATCCATTTCTTGGTTTAAGTTTTCAAGTTTCCCTATATATTTCTTCCTTTTGTTCTTTCCAATCTTATGTGTAACTTCCAAACCTCCTCTTTCTGTCCATCTATTCTATCTCTCTGTCTGTCAATTTCTTCCTCTAAGATAGTGTTGATTTTATCGATATCCTTCTTCTGCTCTTCAAACTTTACTTCAAATTTTAAATCCTGTTTAGTAATTTTACTTTCCTGTTCTTCTAATTTTTCTTTGAATTTTAAATCCTGTTCTTCTAATTTTTTCCTTGAATTTTAAATCCTGTTCTTCTAATTTTTCCCTCAAATTTTAAAATCTGGTTAATAATTTTACTTTCCTGTTCTTCTAATTTCTTTTCAAATTTTAAACTGTTTTAATAATTCTGTCTTCAAGCTTTAAGACCAGTCTACCTGTAGCTTTATGATCCTCACTTATTTCTTCAATCGCTGAGTAAACCCTCGTCCCTTAAGATTGCATTCAATTTATTACTTTCTTCCCTCTCTCTGTTAAACATTGTCCTTACACAAAGGTACAGTTTAAAAATCGCAAGGACCCAGATGATTTGTGAAAAGATAGAGTAGTTCTCAGAAAGGAACTTTATAGACTGGGCTATGTATGGTTCTGAGCCAATAAAAGATACAATGTATCTATGCCATGAGATATCCATCATTTTACTCACGGTTCGGAGGCAGATGATCTCTGTCCGATGATAATTAGACCAGAAGATGTTCGTGGTGCCCACACCAGGGACGCCAAATGTCGGGGCGTTCCGCACGGGGTCCCCGACAGTGCCGGGAAGCGAAGTTCCCTTCTACCTCCGAAGCCGCGAGGAATGGATGGACACTCAGGAATCCGATGCGGTTTTAGAAGGCTTTACTTATCACAGGTTCAGGCATACAAATCAGCAAAAGGAAAAACCCGATGCTTAGGATTCCAGGCTAGAACCCCAGCCACGTGTAGGCCAAGATGGCGACCACCACGTGTGAAACTTCCAAGGGAAATAAACGCTCACAAGGCGAGATCCCACGGGAAGAAGAGCCCGGGAGAGCGGGAACCGGCAAGTTTATACCCCCCGCAGCTCAGACCTTCCTCCCATTGTTATGGAAAGCAGGGAGGGTCCAATGCCCTTAGGTAGTCCCTCCCTGCATCTCACCTAGGGCCTTTACTGTGCTAATGTTTTGAGCCGGAATGCCTTTGAAATGTAGAGAAGGGGGTTTCTGAGATGGCATGTCACTGTACCAAAGATCAACACCAATGCCAGTTAAATATTTCTCCAAGCCTTCACAAGTCTCCTCTACTTCATTGTAGTTTTATATTTTATCAGGAGCCATGCTTGTTTGTTTGGAAGCAAAACAGCATTTCTCTCTGGTCTAATTACTTAGGTGTCCTTACGTGGCCAGGCTAATATGCTGGTAAGATCTAGCTGAGTCCCACGATGATTGTGATAGCATGGGAGAATATTTATACCAGCTAGTACAGCATACATGGTCAGATAAACTGCCACATTTAGACTACCCCCTTATCTATGGAGTGATTTGCGGGAGGCAATCCAGAGCAGATGCAGCGGCCCTTAGAGTCCTGCAACA